>KZ505778.1:232864-246540 GCA_002844005.1 Limosa lapponica baueri | reverse complement strand
CATAGAATCATAGAATATTTTGGGTTGGAGTCATCTAGACCATCTAGTTCCAACTCCCCTGCCATGGGCAGGGACACCTTCCACTACCTCAGGTTACACAAAGCCCCATCCAACCTGACCTTGAACAAATCCAGGGATGAGGCATCCACAAATTCTCTGGGTGACTCACCACCCTCACAGTAAAGAATTTCTTCCTGATAGCTAACCTAAATCTCCCCTCTTTCAGTTTAAAACTATTATCCCTCTTCCTATCCCTACAGTCCCAGAGAGTCTCTCCCCATCTTTCCTGTAGGCCCCCGTTAGGTACTGGAAGGCTGCTATAAGGTCTCCCTGGAGCCTTCTCTTCTCCAGGCTCAACAATCCCATCTCTCTCAGCCTATCTTCATAGGAGCGGTGCTCCAGCCCTCTGATCATCATCATGGTCCTCCTTTGGACTCACTCGAAGAGGTCAGTGTCTTTCTTATGTTGGAGACCCCAGAGCTGGATGCAATAGTCCAGGTGGGGTTTTACCAGAGTGGAGCAGAATCACCTCCCTCACTTCTTTTGATGCAGACCAGGATGCGGTTGGCTTTCTGGGATGCAAGCATGCATTGCCGGCTCATGTTGAGCTTCTCATCCACCAGCATCCCCAAGTCCTTCTTCGCAGGGCTGCTCAATCCATTTTCCACCCAGCCTGTAATTGTGTTTGGGATTGCAGGACCTTGCACTTGATGTTACTGAACTTCATGAGGTTCGCACAGGCCCACATTTCAAGGCTCTCCAGGTCCCTCTGGATGACATCCTTTCCCTCCAGCATGTTGACTGCACCACACAGCTTGGTGTCATCAGTAAACTTGCTGAGGGTGTACTCAATCCCACTGTCCATGGTGCCGACAAAAATGTCAAATAGTACTGGTCCCAGTACCGAACCCTGAGGAACACCAGTCCTCTCGAGTCTTCATTTGGACATTGAACCGTTGACTGCAACTCTTTGTGTGCAGCCATTCAGACAATTCCTTATCCATGGAATGGTGGATCCATCAAATCTGTGATCTGACAGAAGGACGACAGAAGGATGTTGTGCAGGACAGTGTTAAAATCTGAGACAGAATCACAGAATCACAGAATGATACGGGGTTGGAAGGGACCTCTGGAGATCATCTAGTCCAACCCCCCTCCCAAAACAGGTTCACCTAAAGCAGGTTGCACAGGAGTGTGTCCAGGCGGGTTTTGAATGTCTCCAGAGACGGAGGCTCCACCACCTCTCTGGACAGCCTGTTCCAGTGCTCTGCCGCCCTCAAAGAAGTTCCTCCTCATGTTTAGATGGAACTTCCTATGTTCAAATTTGTGCCCATTGATTACTTCTCAATTTTTCCGCCTCTCCATTTCTACATTAATTGTAGTAATATCACTCTTAGAGATTCTACAAAGCAAAGCAGCCTCTACTTCCAGCTATGTTGCCATTTCTCATAGAATTGCATCTGGATATCTTTAAAAATACTACTTGTCAGAAATACCCTTTACTTGACAAAATAGCTGAAAAAAAATCAGAAAAGGTAAGCAGGAGGAAAAGAAATGTTGATAAAAGATGAAACTGTGGGCTCTAAAAGAGCAAACATAACTTTTGCCTGTAGTATGCAGTTAATTGAAGATTCTGATGCAGAGATGTTGTGAGCCAGAGAAGAACGTTCCACCCTCAAAGTTCCTCCTCATGTTTAGATGGAACTTCCTATGTTCAAATTTGTGCCTGTTACCTCTTGTCTCTCGACACCACTGAAAAAAAGACTGGCCCCATCCTCTTGACACTCACCCTTTAAGTATTTATAGGTGTTGATCAGATCCCCCCTCAGTCTTCTCCAGACTAAAAAGACCCAAGTCCCTCAGACTTTCCTCATAAGACACATGTTCTAGTCCCCTAAACATCTTTGTAGCCCTTTTCTGTACCCTCTCCGGCAGTTCCCTGTCCTTCATGAATCAGGGAGCCCAGAACTGGACACAGTACTCCAGATGGGACCTCACCAGGGCAGAGTAGAGGGGGAGGATAACCTCCCTCGACCAGCTGATCACACTCTTCTTGACGCACCCCAGGATGCCATTCGCCCTCTTGGCCACAAGGGCTCATTGCTGGCTCCTGGTCGTCCTGTTGTCCACCAGGACTCCCAGGTCTTTTTCCTCAGAACTGCTCTCCAGCAGGTCATCCCCCAACCCTGTACCAATGTGCCCAATGTGAATTTGAAATCTTCCAATGATGGAGCATCCACAGCTTCTCTGAGAGGTTCACATGGGCTCACTCCTTAAGTCTGTCCAGGTCTCTATGGATGGAATCCCCTCCCTCTGGTCTATCAACTGCACCACTCAGCCTGGTATCACCTGCAAACTTGCTGAGGGTGCATTCAATCCCACTTCCTGTTGTCATTGATGAACGTATTAAATAGTATTAGACCATGTAAGAACTCTTGAGGTGACACTATTTGTTAATGGATTCCACCTGAACATTAAGCCATTGACTGCAATTCTTTGGAGACCGCCATCCAGCCAATTCCTTATCAATCTTACAGTCCAGCCTTCAAACCCATATCTCTCCCTTTAAGTGGCAAGAATGTTGCATTAAACCCCTGTCAAAGGCCTTACAGCAGTCCAGGTAGATGACATCTGTATCCCTTCCCTTGTCTGCTGATGCAGTACTTGTTCATAGAAGGCCACCAGATTAGTCAGGTGCAATTTGCCCTTGCTGAAGTCATGTTGTCTGTCTCTAATCATCTCTGTCTCATCCGTATGCTTTGACATGTCTTTTTCCATGATTGTAAGATCATGGGCACAGAGGAGAGGCTGACTGGCCAGTAGTTTCTGTTTCAAACTTCATGAGAGTTTTCTAGGTCTTAGATAGCTAACTCAAACTCATAGGCTGGATGATTATTTAATTAGTCTCAATTAATGTCCAAGTAATTTGAAAAATTATGTCACTATTTTACCAAATATTCAGCTTGCAACCGAACTAAAAAGAAAAAAGGTAGTTGACTCTTAATTAATTTTTCAACTTAAATGTTATGGAGTAAGCTGAAAACAGTAAAAAAAGCTTTGATAGGAATGGCAAATTAAGCCAGCAGCCAAAGAACTTAAATGGATTTCTGTGTGTGTGTGTACTCTTACACTGTAAGGATATGCTAAAGCCTCAAATTTTATCACAGATTTTATTTTTTCCCCCATTTCCACTATCCTCATCTACTTTTAGAGTCTTTCTACTGTGAAGATTGCATTATTCTTCTTCATTTATTAGCTACTAAGAAAAGTTGTAAGGAGAGTTATTTTTTTCTGAAGAATTGGAAGTGTAAGTATTAAAAAATTAAAAAGAATGAAATCTCTGGAACCTTCTGCAACAAACTTCAACTTCCTCTTTAGTAAAAAGAAATAACATTTAATTTATTTATTCCATTTTTTTTTGTTCAACTATATCATTAGAGGCCCCACAGGGCTATATTCAACCATTCATGATCTATTTCATTACAGCTTTTATTTCACAGTTTTCAAGAAACTTTGATTTATTTCTTTTGAAAACAAAAAGGGCTACAAGCCAGTAACGTACAATAAATTACTGTGTATTATCTTTCTATCACTGTTCATCTTCACATTGCTCTAACCTTGAGCTTTACAAGCCAAAGAGATGAACTAAATATGACTTGGGGCAGCGGGGGAAAAAAAAAATCAACAAAAAAACCCATATTGTCAGAAAATAGATAACTTGCTAAGCTATCCATTTCAATTCATCTTCCAAATGTGTTCAATGTCACATTGCTAGACCTGTTAAAAAATCAGAAAGATAAGAACCACACATACTTTACACAGAGGAAAAGAACTAAAAATGCTCCACTACTTCTGGAAGAATCCATAAGTAAGCAAAAATTAAATTTGGAAAATAATTATAACTTCAAAAATCCAACCTCATGCAAGATAATGAGATAATAAGTGATCCCTCTTTAGTCAGGCAGACAAAGTATAGGACATCTAAAACTATGTGATAAATACCTAACCTATTCAAATATAAGCAATAATTGTGATAGAGCGTGCAAACAGTCCAAACACAGAAGTGCATAGATTTCAGTTAAAAGTGAAGACAGCTACTAAAGCTAATGATCTGTACTTTTAAAACTTTATGAAGGAATTATATATTCACAAACCGAGTAAAAAAAGTTGTCTTCAATCTAATCTAAGCAAACTACACTGGCTTTCCAGCCCTGCCTCTGATTCAACATATCTGTCTTCTCTTTAACAAAGATTAAGGGAACATTTTACTATGGTGTTACTCACCTTCTCTCAAAGATTCATCCAGTGAAGGGTAAAAACTAAATAAATAACTTCCCAAACATACAAAACAACTACAGATGATTATGCAGACAATGAAAGAGTTTTACAGCTCCAGCCTTCAGAAGTGTACCACCTCAGGTTGATATGGGATACCTATGTAGCAGCTCTTCCTTTAGTCTTCACAGAGGACGTTGCCCATTCTTCCAGCAAATGATTCTCCATATCAATAGAGGAGATCAGGTGCAGTCTTTGATGCTTAAAATGCTCTGGAATATTCTAATTGTTTATGCAGGCTTAGAAGGTTGCAGAACTGGATGGGGAACTCTGATGTGTTTGTATATTATAATGCACTAAATGCTATTCAGCATAAAAACTCCCCTTCCTCTAACTCCATCATTTCAAGAGAGAAAAAAAAAACAAGGAAAGCAAAACAAACAAATAAATAAATATCTGAAGCATGGAATTAACTTGTTAAAAACATGGTTATGAATATTTTTTCTACATCTTCTCTTAGTCCTCATCCATCTTCTCTACATGGCTTTTATTGTAATGACCTTGTCCTACTATTTTTTTCTTTTCTCTTTTTTTTTTCCTTTTTTGTTGATTTTGAATTGCACCCACATGAATAATGGCATCCCTACTGATAGGAGTAAATAAAAATAAAAAATATCCCTTAAAGATTTGGCAAAATAAGCCAGAAGTTAGTACAGTGACACTTGAGGCAGTAACTAAATGCCGAACACTTGAAGATAAGGTAAAGCGGTTTTAGTTTTGTCTTTGTTTCTCTCTGTCCAACTCAATCGGCAGTAAATTAAATTATTTTGTCTCCCAAGTTGATTCTGTTTTGCCTGTGATAATAACTGGTAAGTGATCTCCATGTCTTTGTCTTGACTCATTAGCTTTTCCATCTTTTTTTTTTCCCCCCATCCTGTTGAAGAAGGGGAGTGAGAGAGCGGCTGGATGTGCCTTTGGTCCTTTGCCAAGGTAAAACCACCACAATTAGATAGACTTAGTGCTCTTGGTGGGTTACGTGGGCTAGTTTACTCTTTTCTAATGAGAAATAGCTTTGTACCATTGTGTGGCAAATCATTAATTTCTCCCTCATTTCATCTTAAAACCACAGAACAAGAAAAGCAGGAAGTATATATGAATGATAAGTAGATCCCTGACACTCATGTTTATTCCTATTACTTTTCAGATGGGAGAATGAAATGCTACAAAACTTTAATGCATAAAAATCACATGCATAACATCTCAAAAATACATTTCTTAAAGAAACAGTTTCTAAATTAGACAATAAATGAGCACAAATGAGAAAAAGGAGAGAAATCTGTATTATTAGGGTTGGATAAAGTGAGTATGTAACAATTAAGAAGATAAAAACATTAATTTACAGTTGGACTTGATGATCTTAAAGGTCTTTTCCAACCTAAATTATTATTTTTTTATGATTCTATTCTAAAAGAAAAAAAATATATAAAAAATAAAGGAGAAATAAAGTTGAATCATACAGGAATATTTTATCTTGATTTTGTCTTAATGCTATTTCCATTGGAATTGGCATTAAAATACAAAACAAAAATCCTGTGATTTAGATACATTCGGAATAATACAGCTTCCTGTACAAGCTGAGATAATGGCATTCTCGTCTTGCCCTATGGAATCTGAATGTCATGAATTCCTGGTTTGAAACATAATTTAATAAAGGTCACTTACCAAGGCAGAAAACAGGGGAGATAAGGAAAAAACCTGCATAGCACATCTGCCTAGGATGAACTGATCTGACACAGTTATTAATTATCAGGGATGCCTTAGGGTTGGAATAAAGCTGTCAACTCAAGAGCAAAATGCTTTCCCAAAGTTAGAGTCTTTAAAGAAGTGCAATAAACCCAGAAATGTTCATTCAATTCTGCCAAATATCCTTTCAGAATCTGTGACAATATTAATGTAAAAGACTAAAATGTGTTAGCAAAGTCTTAATCAAATGGGAAAAAGCTTTTTATCTGACATAAATTGTGTTTGATTCAGATGAAATAACTTTGTATTAGATTTATGAAGGCAATGATCTAAAATATTGGCTAACATTTTAGCATTTGTTAAAGAAATCAATTCATATATGACTTGGGACTTTGGTAGCTTTAGCATACACAATGATTCAGATAAGCTGTATCTATAGTATTTGCTCAAATAGATCAAGCCTGTTTTCAAACAGCTCGAGCTGTTGTGGATAAAAGCACACTGTGGAGCAATCTAGGGATGTGGAACTTATTAATCATATCTGCAAAATTAGTCATACACTCCTGTGTTATTAATGTAGTTTAATCTTGAGATTTTAGCCTGGAAATTTTCATCAAAATGGTTTGGATGATAAGTGTAAATTTATATTATGTTATAACATAATATTTCCCAAAATTTCTATGATATCATATAGGAAATTAATGTGACTGTGCTAATAGTACTTACCTTTTGAGGAATACTCGAACTTTGCACATAATTGGATAGGAAAACACTTGGGAAGGCAGGTAGGTAAGTAGGCAGGGGTCATGACATCAAGGTACAAGATTTGACAGGCACAGGCCGTATTGCTCAGTGATTTGTAAGGCTTAGGTTATTGT
Source organism: Limosa lapponica baueri (assembly GCA_002844005.1). Classification (NCBI taxonomy): domain Eukaryota; kingdom Metazoa; phylum Chordata; class Aves; order Charadriiformes; family Scolopacidae; genus Limosa; species Limosa lapponica. The sequence goes on along the minus strand of KZ505778.1, from coordinate 239,644 downwards.
TATTACCAGTACTGACCGTATAGACCAAGAAAATAAGGAAAGGAAGAAATGTGTTTGTATAATTGCTTTTACTTGTAATAAAATGCATGTAACGTTTGGGTATCTCAGTGATTCTTAATGAGAAAGGTATGTTTTAACAACAAACTTTCCCTTACATATTCTTTGGTTCAGTTATGTTTCATTTTTTAAAAATCCAGATGTCTGGGAATTTTTCCCAGAAGTGCACTTTGACTGGCCTCATTGGCTATCTCTGTATTCGGCTGGGGATATTTTTGGACCTTGAGACGAAACTTTACAGCCTAGCTCACGTTTAGATATGTGAACTCTGTTTACCTCTAAAACAGGCAGATCACACCAAACTCTTGGGAACGGTCCTCAACATATATTATTCTCCACACACGTTATCTGAGATATATAGTGCCAGTTAGTATGAGCAAAACCATGTGGGGGATCAGACTAACAGTTAAGAGGTATGACAGTTTATGGGCCAGTGCTTGTTCTCATGATCTGGCACCATAGCGGGGGTTGTGTGAGATCTTTTGTTTGTTTTTAAATGGGATGTGTGTGATATCTAAGACTTACTGTATACCTTTTGAACCATTCTGCTCATACCAGCAGCTTTTAAAGGTTATCATACCACAGTTAAGTACTCTTTTGGTAACCTCTCTAGATCTTACCTATTTAGATTTCATTATGAAAGCTTGGCCTGTATAGATTCGTAACAGCTGAGAGAACTACTAGAAGGACAAATTTCTTCACACAACACCTTGTCAAGAAGATAATGTTGATAACAAAGCTGTCGGAGACTCAAATAGGAACTAACAAAATTCATGGAATTAAAAAAAAATATTACAAAAAAGGCTATACCATCTATTGTGCAAAAAGTACCTAAACTACAAACTGATGGAAACTACTGCTATGTACTTGCTTGTTCTCATACCCTGTGCTACTGATCAATGCTGAAGAAAAGGCACCAGGCCAAACAAGTATTTTGTTGACTTCCTATTGACATCCCAATATTAATATTCATCTTGTGATTTTTATAACTATGCATATAACATTTTCACAAATGGTTTAAATTAACTTACTTCAGATCCTACAATATTCTGCTGGTTGAAAGCTGGTTGAAAACTTAAGACTGTGACTGCCTTGTTTTGTGTGATTATCCTTGCATTTGTGTTAAGAGTTTAGAAGAAAGCAACATTATTCATTAACATAATTAAAAATTATGAAATAAAATGTGACAAACTTTGCGAAGTTAAAATGCAGAAAAATATTACTGTGGAAAATAATTGCTGAAGTACTTCAAAATACCAATTAAATTCACAGGACAAAAACATTTTCCAGACTGACAAAAAAATAAATGCCTAGGAGGACATGCCATAATATGGGAACTGCTGGATTGTCTGGTTGGGTTTTTTTTTGTTTTGGGTGTTTTTTTTCTGTAGTAGGAGTTTAATAGGTTTGCTTACTGAGGGCTTAAAGCTACTCTAAAATAGAGAGTGTTGTCACCACATACGATAGGATGCATTTGTAAAGCTAACTTAATCATCTGGTCAGCATTTTTGGGGGCAGCTCTTTTTATTCATCAAGATCAGCTCACTAACTCAAACACATTGTTATTTTATCGATGTGATTTTAGTAGTGGTGTTACACATAACCTAATTAAAAACTGAATGCATTTATCACCTAGGCAGTCTGAGGCGCAATAGTCTTGTTGTTGTCTCTTGTGAACAAATTAGAAGTGATAATTCAAAGCATTTTTAGTAATACTGACAGGATGGGGATTTTTGCCAACTTCTAGCCATATTAAAACCACCAACAAAAAAACACACACTACATAAATGTGCATGTTTATATCATGTGGGAATATTGAAAGTTTCTGCTTTTTCATTTTGGTTTGGTTTCTCCATTAAATTTAAAAGGAATGAAACTCTGTGAAAGGACAGAGTAAAGGCAAAAGATGAAGATTGTCTATTTTGAAGTTCATCTATGACATTAAAAAAGAAAAAAGATTATAATGTCATCTTGCAGAACTGGCTTGTTACCAGGAGAAAATATTTATCTCTCTTCATTTTTTTTCTTTAACTATTAATTTATTATTTGACTACAGATCCTATCTTTATTTTCACTGTTATAAAGTAGTGGTTCCTAGGGGACAGATACATTGAACTTCTATTAGGTGAGATTTTTTTGCATTGATATCATAATTTGTGATACATGGTGTCGTGGTTTGGGCTGGACTGACCCATGAAGCAAATGACAATCACCTGTCCTGTCTGCTCCTCCCCATAGGTGCAATGCCTCTATGATTTTCTATTTCCAACCCTGCAGTGGGGCAAGTAACAAAGTTAGTTGACCTTGGTAATTATAGCAATAAGTATAAGCAAGATCCTCTCTGCATACCATTCCTTGGCATAAATCACAAATAGCGAGGTATTATCTTTCTGAGAACAGTGTCTGGAGGATATGCTGTTAATTTTCAGATAGTTCAGTTAGTACAAAGAGGCTTAGTTAAAAAGTAAAATTACTGAATAGAAAATTGGTTCTATTTTACCTCAAACCAGGACACTGGTTGACTTTATATCTGTTAGAATCTTCAGCAAAATCTGAGGCAGGATGTCTCCAAAAGATTAGATGCAATTTACTATCAATAGAAGTGAAAGGCACATTCCGTGCTAACATTGGATTATAAGCAGAAGAGGAAAACAGTTTAGGCTCACTCTACTTTAGTGCATTCAGAAAACTCAGCCTAGAGTTTATGTGTTGACAACACATTTTCCCCCAAAAGTCTTTTGTTGATCACAACAACATTTTGATAGAGTCAAAATTCTGAGCTAAGGGCACCTTTGATTTTTCCCAGAGCAGTTGTGTACAAGACGGTAGCATTTGGTCATAACTTGAGCATTTGAACAAAATGGGAGCAGTTTTAAACACCCTTCTTCTTGTACTCTTAAGAAATATTACCCACAATCCAGCCACTAAACTGCAAACCTTAGCTTGTTCATACTATGGCCCCATCCTTTGAAAAAGTAGAAGTCTATGGAGCGGTAACAGTGAGATTTAAGTTCTTTTGATTCAACAAACTTCAGGCATAAAATGAAACACCACTGAAATGGCTCCAGCTGCAACGGGGGTGCTTTCAAAGCTTTTTCCATTCACTCCTGGGGCACATTGCCAATTCTTTTCTACTTTTTGTAAGCTGTCAGAAAGTCATGCAAGTGTACAGTGTTTTATATTTACTACAAGGTAACAGTTAGGCAGCTGAAACCCTTTAAACAACAAGTTTCATGGTATTTATCACAATTAATTAAAGGGAAAGAACAGAGTAGAAACATGTGTAACCTTCATCAGGTTCAAAGAGAGTAGGTTGATGTTTTAAAGATTTTCTTACTGTTCTGAAAACCAGATCACAGGTAGTTCAGAGAGAATTAAGGCTCTTTTCTTAATAAAAAATGAGAGATTTTGAATCTGTATTTCAGCTACCCATCAAACCCCACTTCCCCTTCCCAACTTTTTCTTCATAATGCTTAGCACTTACATAACACTTTTCATCTTCAAAGTGCTTCACAACACATTAACTAATTAATCCTTTGAGCACCCCTAAGAGATTAGTAGAAAACGATGTGATCTCTGGCAGCCGTGCGAGAGCCTTGAGCAAGGCAATGAATCCTGCATCCAATAGGGATTATAGCCAAGGTCTCCTGAAGTCCGCAGCACCCTGGACTTATATTCTGTTGAAAACTTAAAGAAAATGTAAAACTTTTTAAAGAGTAAAAAGCCACATTCAAAAAGGATAGGTGGAATTGAAGGACAAAATTCAAATTTGCAATCTGGAAAAAACTCACCAGTACTCCCTAAGCAGTATCTCTTATTCATCCTGTAAAATCTATATACTCATATAACAGGAACCTTAAGTACGTGTAACTATCCTGCTTGAGAAATAAGAGTCCTAGCTTCTGTCTAAACCCTGCCTTTTACATTTACAATAGTAACGTAAACAGGACAAGGGCATAGGATTCAGCACTGGCATGCATTTCTCCATAATACTAAAATCTTTGTTCAATACTTGCTGGCCTTTTTTTCTAAGGTCATCTTACGTTCTCACAAAAAAATGCACCTTTGTTGACAGCAATGCAGCAATCATTGTATTCTGAGAGGTAAGAGAGATAATTTTGTAGGAATAAGCATTTCCAAGCCCCAAGACTAGAAAATTAGCCCTGATCCAAATTCTGTTATTAAGATGGATGTAGTCATCGATTGCAAAAACGTAACAATGCCATAACAATGGCAATGATGCTGAATGCCTGACCTGATGCTGAGAATATTCTCAGTGTACTTCAAGAGGATTGCTTGATAAGAGGCTGTAATAGCTGGAGGAGTGGCAATCCACCTTATAATAGCCTGATCACTTGGTTTTGTAGTCATGCTCATACCTACATGTTCTTTTCTTATTTCACAGAAACATCAAGAGAAGGAAAGGAAATAAGTGATTTCCCAGAATACTCAATAAAGCGGTGGTCAGAGAGCACTTGTAAAATACCTGAGTTTTAAATAAACGTAGGTTTATAATTCTCAGTTCTAGAATGGGTATTCTGCATTAAAAATATCACCCTTTTCTTTCTTGGAACAGTGTTGAAAATAGCCTTGAACAAATCTTGCAGAGCAAATTTGTAGAATTCTGTTCTGCAAGGGTATATTCTCAACAGTGAATTTTGAAAAGAAAAGGAAATTTTTCTTGAAGCCTCATTTTTTCAGTTGTAGTCCCCAGAGAATGACAGGAACTTGGGTTTCCCTCTGTGCTCAGTATTTCCTGCTGGTTGTCTCTAGAAGGCTCTCATACAATCAGTTCACTGCTCTGAAATGCCTAGCTCCTCCTGTATGCTCTCCAGAGAGATTTAGCTACCTACTTTCAGGTTTTGAGTTCAGTGCTGAGGGACAAGCACCTAAAATGTTAATATGTGCTGCCTGATGACTGCTGCTCAGTCATCACGTAGCCTCCTGTGCATCTCGGCTCCCTCTAATGCCAATGTTCATTGTGTTTCAGTTTGTTCAAGGGACTAGAAACTGCCAAGGATGATGATGTCTCAAACTGCTAAGACTGTGCTAAGACCATTTGAAGTAACATAAATTCAGAATGCATTATACTCAAGTCTGTGATTTTATGTTTAGACATGTACTTTTCTCACATTCTTTTCTCTCTTCTTTCTCTCAAGGTGTTGTATTTATTTATTGGATATAAAATATAATTTGCTCAATGATTTTACATGAACATTATTGCTTTAATTCCTTCCAAAAGGCATACCATCATATCACACCACAACATATTGTAAAAAACTTTTTATGGTGAGAGTGGTCAGATACTGGAACAGGTTGTCTGGAGAGGTTATAGAATCGCCATCCTCTGCGGATATTCAAAACCTGACTGAACACCATTTTAATCAACCTACTCTAGATGACCTGCTTTCAGCAGGATGACACTATTTCCAGAGAGGACTTTCAGCTTCATCTGTTCTGTGATTCTGCTTACAGTTTAGAATCCAAACTGGGCACTTTCTGAAGAAAAGGAGAGCAAAAAACTGCAGCATATCTTACCACAGAGCTTAGTTCTAACTTTTGGGGTTGGGTTGGTTTTTTTTACATACTTGTTTCTAAGCAAGTATTTCTGCTTTCAAATAAGATAAACTCTGTTGACTGCAAATATAGTTCTTCACTGAGTGTAATGAAAATGTAGACAAGTAGCACACACACAGAAAATTCAACTGTAGACAGAAAACTTGTTTTGGCTACTGCTGACCAGTGCTCGCACAGCAGCAAGGTTGTGTCTCCAACATTCACAGAATCACAGAATAACAAAATGATATGGGGTTGGAAGGGACCTCTGGAGATCACCTAGTCCAACCCACCTGCCAAAGTAGGTCCATCTAGAGCAGGTTGCACAGGAACTTGTCTAGGTTAGCAAGATATTGGGAGGGGTCACAGACAGAACTGCTGACCCAAACTGACCAAAGGGGATAATCCATGCCATATGACGGCTGCTCAGCAATAAAAGCAAAGATAAAGGAGGAGGAAGGGGGCACGTTCATTAATTACAACATTTTTCTTCTGGAGCAACTGCTATGTGTACTGAACGCCTGCTTCCCAGGGAGTGGCTGGACATCGCCTGCTGATGGAAGTAGTGAATAAAATCTTTCATTTTCCTTTGCTTCTGCATGCAGCCTCCACTTTTGCTTCATTAAACTGCCTTTATAATGACCCACAATTTTTTTCCATCTTATTTCTCCCCACTCCATCCTGGCAAGGAGGGGAGTAATAAAGCAGCTTGGTAGGCACCTTGCGCCCAGCCAAAGTCAACCCACCACAATACTTAAATCTGGAGTTGAATTTCATATCAAGTGTTGAATTAATCTTCTTTTCTGAAACTAGAATGACTACTGTCACTGCATAAGACTGTAAGCATCTCTTTTGGGGTCAACAGGTTTTTTTTTTAATTATTTTTACCATTCACCCAGATTAATGACGCATACTCCGTACTCCACTAATCTGTAGTTGTAAGAAACCAAATTTACTTCACAATAAAAAGTACAGTACACTGACCTACATCAAGAATAAAACTGGTTTAATTAAATGTAATGTAAACTATATTTTAAAATTCAGTTGCTATAAGTTTTCAGTGCTAGTCTACTCTTTCTACAGGAAGAAAAGACAAAAGCTTAAAGGTCCAAGAGGTCAACAAAGATTTTTACTGTAGATTTCTCAAAATGAAAAAAAAAAAAAAAA
>KZ505778.1:212198-231445 GCA_002844005.1 Limosa lapponica baueri | reverse complement strand
TGTAAACCATATGCCTGTGGTGTTGTCCAACTCTCCATAATGAAATACTATATTTATCACAAAATCCTGTCTCTTTCCTTTTTAGTTTTTTTTTTACATCAGCTAGTGTTTTAAAACACTGCATGGGGATATAAATTTAATAGACAGAAGTCCATTGGTTTAAACACTGAGTTAGAATCCAAGGTATTCAGTTGCTGAAAAATAAGATTAAAAAAAGAAAAAGGCTTCTAGATACCTCTGGAATTCCCTTTTGTCTTCTGGATACAAATCTAATGGTTTTGGTTCTGACATGAAGGATGATATTTCTAATGTTTATGGTAAATTAATTCACTAGCGGAAGGTGAATTACAGTGTGCTGTCAGTGGTCATGACTTCCTACTTGGGGCTGCCACTTAACACCTTGTTTTATTTCTTAATAAAAAGAAAACTTTTTCTCAGTTTGTGATTATGTCCCCTCCAAGGAAACATACTTAGCCTTTCTGTCAATTTAATAAAGAAAATAACAAAATTATCATTAATTATGCAAAATTTTCTTCTTTCAATTAAATAAAAATATTTTCCAGGCAATTCTTTACTCCTAGGTTGCATTTATTGACTGTAGTACTCTCCCATTTTCATGTTCATTGTGTGCATGTCTGCACATACACATGGGTGTGTATACACAACTTACATACACCTATGCCCTCTATTCTCCCAAACATACATATATGTTTCTAAGGATGCATAGATTTTTGACTCCTAATGCAACACAAATTATATGTAGTATAATTTGAATGCACAGTACATAGAGTCATATTCTGAGAAACTAATCACAAATGAACAGTAATAATTTGTAAGTGGAAAATTATTGACCTCCTATATTTCTATTCCTCCTTCAGTGTGTACCTGTTCTTGTTCTCTGTTTACATTTGAAGGACTAGAACGACTTACGAAAGACCAAATACTACCTTGCCAGATAAGTATGCCATCAAAAAAAAAGTGGCAATGTGGTGAGGCATTGAAATATGAATTCAGATTTTCCTTGGTGTTGGAAATGGAGTGACTCTATTTTTTTAACATTAGGTACTTTTAATTAAAACAGATGCCTTGTCTGGAAATATACTTGCCTCACTGCTCTCCCCTGCTGCTATCTATAACATCAAAAGAGGGGGAATTTGTAAGAAAGCAAAAGAGGAAAGTACGGGAATATATGGGATGCCTCTGTCTTCTGTAATCAGCTAATTTTGAAACCCAGAGCTACTGTGAAGTGAATGGCAATCTATTACTGCTCTTACAGCAATCTATTACTTACTCTATGAACTTAAAGGCTGGAGGTCTGCATTTCCAACATATAGGAATATAACATGATAAATATTTTGGAAAAAGAGGTCCTAAGCACTTACTCTGGTCACCTAGTGTAGGTACCTAAAGTTCAAATTAAAATATAAAAATATTATTTGTAGTATCTGATTCTGTGCAATGCCTTGGGTTAATAATGGCTCATCAGGAACAGAACTTGAGCTCAAGGCTCACCACAGTCTCTAAGACTAAACTTACAACTTCTGCTAGAAGAGGCTGCGATGGGTATCTCATGTCTTCACAGAAAGTATTAGAGAGGAAGCAATGAGAGTCAGTCACTGGGTACTCTCTCCAGTGTTGGAAATCTGCAGAAAACCTACTATCCAGTGAAGTTTGCTACTTTTCTGTAGTGGGTCTGTAATGTTAGAGATATCACCAAGGCTTAGTCAGTTTTCTGAATACTATTCTGGCTGCTCACCTGTGTAGGCACAAATGATATTGACAGAATCTGCTTGAGAAAATCAAAGGTCATTATATGACTCTGTGAACAAAAAGGAGTCATCAAGGTCCCAAGTAATCACCTCATCAGTCCTTTCAGTCAAGGGGAAAGACACAGGTAGGAGCAGACAACAATCAGCAGACCAACACTTGCCTGTATAGTTGTTGTCACCACGACTTTGAGCTTCCTCAAACATGGTGTCTCATTCAAGGAAGAAGAAGAGTTGCTTGGAAAAGGTGCAATTCATCTCACCAAGAGAGGAAAGAACCTTTGCAAACAGGCTTGCTAATCTGGTAGGAGGTATAAACTTTGCTAGTCAGGGGACATGAACAAAAGCCCTAAATTAAAAGAGGAAGAACTGTACGTACAGGGAGGAAGTTCATGAAGAAGGTGGCTACAGTTGAAACTTTTACGTTTCTCCTTAGAACTGAGGATATTTTTACAATTCTTCTTAGAATAGAGGATGTTCTGAGGCTTTTAGTGACTGTCTGTATGCTAATTCTTAGAGCCTTGGCAGTAAATAAGAAGTGCAATTTCAGGCACTGTCGCTGGAATGGCATGATCAGAAGCCCAAGGACTTGGTAGAATGGCAAGACTGCAGAATGGTCATGGATAGGTGTAAGCTATTTAGGAAAGTCAGGCAAAAAAGGAAAAATTTTAGTTATTGACCCTGTTGAGCATCTGAGCTTCATTGTCCTAAGACTATGAACTGGAAATATGCTTGCTGAAAGCCTCTGGTCAAGGTGAGAGAAGGGAGTTACACTGGTGAAGTGAAGAGATCTGTTCACTTCACCTGATCAAGAGGAAATAGTAGATAGGGTGTTTTACAAGCAAACACTAAAAGTCTCCTGATACCAGGCCCTCATTCTCGTGGGGAATCTCAATCATCCAGATATCCCCTGGGAATTAACAAAGCCTTGTGCAATTTAGGAAATTCCTAGAGTGAGTCAGTGATGGTTTCCTAATGAACGTTCTAGAGGGGACAAAAAGCGGTAATATTCTACTTGACTTGCAACTCAGAAATAGAAAAGCAGCAGATGAATGTGGTCAGAGATGGCAGCTTGGGTGGCAGTGACTGAGAGATGGTAGAATTCAAGATCTGGAGGGAGGCTGAGGTGATAAACAGCCTTGGTAAGTCTTTGGATTTTAGGAAAGTACACTTTTGCCTATTTAAGGATTTGCTAGGCAAAATCTCCTAGGAAGCTGCCATCATGGGGAGATTGGACTGACTTTTAAAGAAAACTTTCTGAAACCTCAGAGATAAACCATCTTGTTGTGGAGCAAGATGGAATTTGGCAGAAAACCTACTTATAGAATCAGGAAGAACTGAAGCACAAAATGCAGCATGCTAGATATGAAAGCATGTACAGGAAACAAGGGAGGAGAATAAAAATATTGATTTGGTATTTAGAGATAAAATCAGGAATAATAAAACCTCACTGGAGCTAAAACTGACTGAAAACAGAGACAACAAGAAGGAAGCTACAACTGTATTAGTCACAAAAAGAAATTCAGAGGGAATATGGGTGTGTTGGGGAAAAGCTGATAAAAATTACTGATGGGTAATATGGGAAAAAGCTGAAAAAAATAAACACCTTATTTTCTTCAATCGTCATACACAAACCCAGATCCAAGACTTCTGGGGATATCAATAAGGTTTGGGAAGGAGAGGGATAATCAGCAGTGATATACACTATTTGGGAAAGCTGAGTTTATTCCCATCCATAAGCCCAGACAGGATATATTTGAGGATGCTGAAAGAACTCATGGTTTGTGAAATGTTCTGTTGGTTGGAGGAGGTTTCTGACATCTACAAAAGGCTTCTTCAGAAAGAGCAAGAAAGAAGAACCAGGAAACTGTAGAACAGTGAGCCTTAGCTCAGTTCCTGGAAAGATAACGGGGATTTTCCCCTTAGAATCAATTTACAGCCACCTCAAGGAAATCAACATGGGAAAATCAATCCAGTCTTAGAGATAGTCCTGGTTCAGTCAGGAGGTAAGACTGGATGATCTCATCCAGACAAAATTTCTGTGACTGTATGACTTCAGGTTTACTTCTCTTCCACTCATAAATAGGTTCATTAACTAAAGTAGGTTAAGATAACTCATCCTAAAACACAGAACACAAGGTGATTACTGCATTGGGGTAGCAGTCTTGAGTTCAACCTTTGTTATCTGTAGCAATTATGCATTTATAAATACATTTATTTTACATTTTCATTCTCAGAACTGCTACCAAAACTAGCAAACCTGCTCCTGAAAATATGTATATATTTTTTCCAGGTACATGTATTTAAAAAGAGACCATATGCTCACTTTCCATTTGTTTGATATTTTTTTTCCACAAAAATTCTTCTTTCACTGTGTCTTCTAATATTTTTTGTTTTGCTTTGGAAAACTCACTAAGATAACTTGTGGTGTATTATGGATCTTATTTTGCTATGTCTGTATGAGCATGCACCATGCAGATAGTATTCAGATGATTAGAAGAGCACAGCTTGAGCTGTGCCTTTAGAAAGGCAAGTATAGCAACACTCAGCTATTCAGTATGCGTGATATTATGACATTTTAGATAGGATGCTTGACTTGTAGTTTTTCAAGTGCTGCAGATTTAATGTTCCCAAACTAATACCTTTGCTGGGATATAATGTCTTCTGTTGTCTAGAAAGACTACAAATTTTTAGGTGCATTTCTGTTACTTCACTGTAATATCAGAAAGAATAAGCACAATCTTTTGAGATTTTAAAGACCACTGGTTCAGGGCAGTGGGATTTGAGGATGATCCCAAATCAGATGTCTGAGGCTGTGAATGCTAATCCCACATTGCTATTCAGGCAGTCTGTAGAATGTCCAATTGTTCTTAGCAGTCACTAGTGTAGATATGTCTCATGTAGTGTGCTAGCTACTGTAAATTCTGTGAGAGATCCAGAAATTAGATTTAATCCTCTCTTCAGGCACTTCAAATCTGTATTATTGCATAATTAAACAGATTTTTTTTCATTAAAAAGATAATAAATTAGTCATACCATTTTCTACCTAGAAAGATGAGAAGTGGTCTGAATAGAGAATTTAAATCTTGGGTGTTTAAAATTCTAAAATTGATTCATCTTTGAAATATTCTAAAGCCAGTGCTTATGAAAGCATCCTATGTGATTTAAACCCAGCAGGGGTAAACCAGTCATCTAAGGTAGTTACTATGAATTACACCAGATAAGAATTTTTCTCTATTTTTTCAAATCAGTGTACAAACGAACTAAACACACACCCGCTAGAAAAGTAAACTGTAGTATCCCTGTACTCAAACACACACTGAGCAGAGCTTCCAGACTGAAACACTGAGTGTGAGACTCATACAGCTGATTCCTGCCTTTCACTTCCCCACATACACAGCTCATACAGACTAACAGAGAAATCTTTTCTGCTCTGCGAATTTTTGTACGAGACAGCCTATCAGGGTGTTTGTATCTGCAGTAGACAAGAACAAGAAACAAAGAAATACAGGAGCTGTGGCACTCTGCTTTGGCAAGGGTGCCCTGATCAGAGAAGAAAACAGGACCATGCCCCTCCATGGTTTTGTTCTACGCACCTCCCACCAAGTGACCCCAGCCAATCCCACTCTATCTCATGAGCGTTATCATTAGATGTGCTTGCCCTCACTGTCAATATGTCATTCAGGAATCAGACACTTGAGAAGACTCATTAAGACAGGAAAAAAAACCCCAACACTTAGATCTAAAAAAGCCCCTACATTTTGCCTCTCTCTCAAATGCTTACCTCTCACGATCAAAATATGAGCTCCACCTCTGCCATCGATCCCTTTTCGTACATGATGCCCAGGCCTTAGCATACTGAACATTTTCGAAACTCCAAAGTAGTTAAGAAAGATCTTTTCAAGTGTAAGCCTGAGGGTGCTGCTCAAGGATATACAATAACTAGTACCCTGGAGATTATAAATTCACATATGGGATGCTTGGACATAAATCACTCCAATTATCTATAGTGATCGTTTGTTAAGTTAAACAACTATGACAATCAGCAAATTTCACAAGTATGCAAATAAAGGTGTTTCAGTTTGGCAAAAGAGAGAACATCTAAGAGGGGCAAACATAACAAGCATATCTGCCTGCAAAGTGCATTGATGTCAGAGGCTGGGCCTTTCCTTTGCTGTTGTATCTTAAATATAGAAAAATCATTGCAGAAGAAAAGAGCAGAAGCTGACTCTAGCAGAAGAAAAGCCATCGTGATAATGACAGTCATTATAGTTCTCACCTAGGGATCTGTAACTTGCTACAACTGTTTTTCTGTTTTGTTTTGGTTTTGTAGTGTTTTGGAAAAGTTTGTTGTTTTTTTTTTTTAATCACAGCAAGAAGAAAAGGTAGCTGCAGAGACCAAACTTGGTAGTGCCAACTTTACTCCCCATCTGTATTTATTTTCAGATAGATGTTCTAAATAACCTTCAGAGGCTTTGTCGGTACTGGGAAAGGGTTAAGTAGACAGTGGAAACATTTTATTTCCTTGATTTCTACCAGTCACATCTTCCTTACAAGCCACAGAATTTTAAATCAATTATTTAGTCATGTAAAAATAATTCCTGATGATCTATTCATACTTTGTGCAAACTAAAATCTTCCTTCAGGGCAAACCAGACTGTTTTGTATGGTCCTTATACAAGCAGTAACACAACCTGTGGCCCACTTCTGCAATCCTTACTTGAACATGACTTCCATCAGGTTAATGGCAAAACCCACTCAGCTTCAAAGAAACAGGAATAACCCTAGCCTCTTCAACTAGATAGCTCATCTAAAATCTCATCACATCATTAAAGCTTTGACTGCATTTCTGCTCAGCTATGCAATTTTTCACTTCAGTAATGTTTTTACTTTCTCAAAGTTTTCTAAAGTCACAAAGCAGCAATACTGTATCTACTCTTACACTGTATTCATTATCTATGCCCATTTCTCTAACGAACTAACAAATCTAAATATCATTTATTGCTAATTTTTGGTACTTCATTATACTATCAAGCTTCTATTGTCAGTGGCGATCGGTGTAACTGAAGCACAAGAAACTGTACAAAAATGTACAGTTGAATAAAATATGTACCATGCTTTTAATGGCCATATATTTCGGTTGGTCCTGTAGTATAGTACAATGCTATAATGTTTGATTTTGAAATTTTTTAAATACCTTGTCAGATGTGTTATTATATGTTCAGTCAGGATTTTTAGAGAAAAGTAGTTAACATTAAAGAAGACGCAATGTAATACATGCTAGCAATTAAATCTCAATTTGAATTAAAATATTTTTCTAAAACTATAAAGTTAACATTTTTAACATTTTTCTTTCAGCATCTTCATTTTTCTTAATAAACCATTTCACAATTTAACTCCTTTTCATAATGAATTGTACAATCAAAAGCCTAGACATCCAAAAAAATGGTTCTTGTGGCTATGGTTTGTAGCATGTTGATAAAATGAGGCACTATTATCCTAATAAAAACCACAGATGTTTATTTGAGTATTCTCACCTGTTTTGGAGCCAGACTTTCCAACAGATATTTCGATGTGGCTGAAATGTTAATTTTTGTTAAGGAATATAAACCTAAAGCTATAAGCTTCCAGATTCACAGAATGAAAAATAAATACATAAATTATCATATAAAGAAATACTTTTAATTTTATATATTTGGTAATGCTCACCTAGGGTAAAAAAGCACTGGAAAGGATTAGAGAAATACAGAAGAGAGAGAGAGATTTTCTCTTAACATTGAACAACTGATGGATGTGATCAGTTTTGTTTGGAAACAATAAGGGATATTTTTTGGGGGAAAAAAAAATTACTTCTTTGAGTCCATTCTGCAGTTTCTGACAGCATCAAAAATAGCTCATAATCCAGCTGTTAGAAAGCTCCCTTGAGATCTTTGATGTTTGGAAGGAATTCCTTATTCTGCTTGATTACCTCAGGGACTTAAATCCTTTCTTTCCATACCATAAATCAATGCCTTGGGGTAGGTGTCCTTTGAAGCTGTTCCAGTTTGCTAAAACAATTAAAACTTAATAAAGTCTAAAATATCAGCAGGTTTTAATAACATAAATTATTGGGAAACCTTGATTAAAGATGCTAATAGGCTTACCTTCGGTGAAGCCACAGTGTGCATTGTTCACACACTTATGGTGTAGACTTTTTTCCCCTATGGGAGTTGAAACATTCAAGGTGGAAACCAATTCAGCCCATAGATGCTCCAAGTTAGGGTTTGACTCAGTTTCCTTAACTGTCTAGCAGTATTAGAATCAGACACACAGACCTAGTAGAAACAACACAGGAGATACAAAAAGCATTTAGGGAAACACAGCTGATTGCCAGTGAAATCCTTTAATCATTTGAAACAGTACATCTGTTTCAGATGAGTAGCACAGTTTAAGGCAATTGAATTGAACCCTTCCTTCATAAGCAAACACATACATTAGACACTTCCAAATTTAAGCATTTACAGTAAGGAGATGAATCTTAGACTTTATGTTCATGCACAGAAAATGTTATCTTCTGTGGTACAGAATACAAAATATTTAATATAAAGAGAGATGAACATTCCATGTATTATTAATCATAGTTATTTTAAAATTATTCTTATTTTCTCAAGTATGAAACAAGAAGTACATACTAGAAAGCAGGTCTTAACATGAAGATGTAGTCCAATGAAAATTAACTGTGGAAATATAACAAAAATGGAGTATTCCAGTTCCTTTTGAGCAGTCAGCAGAGGTACAAAAATACAAAGTATCTTATGCAGGATAAAAAATAACTACAGATAGTTGGAAGTAATACTCAGCAATTAACTTGGAGACAATTTCTAATTTACTAAAAAAAATCATTCATTTTTTTCAAAAATGATAAAAATTTTGCTAACATCAGCTTCAGAAAACAGTATCAATTTGAATACTCAGGAACATGGGGTAAGAACCTGGTGTCTGAATCAGGACTTCAAGCTTATATTAATTTGTATAAGCATTTAAAGAAGTCCTTATGCAGAATAAAGAGACAGAAAAAACTGCAAAATAAGGCATATGATATAAAACAATCTCTTGAGTTTTCAATATTTTGCAGTCATGGATATCTGATTGACTTCTTAAGCATGGAATTTTGGAGAGTCATAACATTTTTGATTAACTGAAAATAAAGAATTAGAGACACAATGGGTGGAAAAAGCCAACTACTCAACATAGCCAATTCTTTGCAATTTTGTCCTTAAATTTGAGCCCATCAGCCTTCCTGGATTAATATCCCATAGGTAAAGATATTTTATGAACATAAAACTAAAATGTGTCATTCCATTCTCCTGAACTAGAACTTTTAGTAGACTTTATATTAGACACTGCACTTCAGAATATTCAAATCACAAAATTCTTCCATAGTAGATGCTGCAGAATCACAGTCCACCTCTAAAATTGTGGTAGGCGTTACATAAGCAGTCCAGTGACAGATTAAGAAAACTATAGTTATTCTTTTACTCCTTAATAAAATGTATTTTAGCTCTTCTGAAAGCAAAACAATGTTGTTTGCTGTTACAGTAGATTTATGTTATACATAGACAAAGAAGTAGTCAACAAAATAGCACTGCTCTCATAAGAATGCAGCTAAATCCAGCTATGTTAAGCAATCAGAAATTTCTTTAAACATTGTATCTCTGTTTTTTTGTGTGTAGAAGATCAATGCCAACAATCATTTAAAGCAATCCAGTGAGGTTCAGATTAACAGTAGTGCTCTAACATAGGCTTGTCTGAGAAAATTGTTTTCTGTATCTGACTTGCCTTCTGTTTTAAAACCATATCAAAAGTCTTTATCCACCAAGTATACTGAGCTAACAGAAGCTTTGCATTGAGAATGAAGGGATACAAAGTATTCAGCAATGTATAGTTTCCTTTCTCATTTTTTTTGGAGATTTCTTGGTCGTTTTTTTTTTCTTTTTCTGTAATCCAGTTCTGGGCTCACCAGTTCAAGAGAGACTGGGAACTACTGGAGTGAGTTCAATGTAGGGCAACAAAGATGATTAAGGGATTAGAGCATCTCTCTTATGAGGAAAGGCTGAGAGAGCTGGGACTCTTTAGACTGGAGAAGAGAAGGCTTAGGGGAGACCTTATCATTGCTTGTAAGTATCTAGAGGGTGGGATGAAGGAGGATGGAGCTGGACTCTTTTCAGTGGTTCCCAGTGACCAGATGAGGGGCAATGGGCAGCTGGAACATAGGAAGTTCCATTCAAATATGAGGAAAAACTTCTTTACGGTGAGGGTGACAGAGCACTAGAACAGGCTGCCCAGGGAGGTTGTGGAGTCCCCTTCTCTGGAGGTCTTCAAGACCCGCCTGGATGCAGTCCTGAGTAAGGTGCTCTAGGCAGTCCTGCTTTAGCAGGGGAGTTGGAGTAGATGATCTCTAGAGGTCCCTTCCGACTCTGACAATTTCGTGATTTTGTGATTCAGTAATCCAATACATCAATTTCTCAATGAATTTTTGAGTTCAATATTATTATGATGACATTATTGCTTGCTGTTTCTTGTACAGTGTCAGCAAGACTTTTTTAATTCATTCCAGTAAACACATTTGCTGGAATGAATTAATATCATATTAATCGATATCACAGTGTGATAGGTAATTTCAGTGAACAAAGCTATTCATTCCCTACCTTTGGAATACATTAAAGGAGAACACTGGTTTTTTTTGCCAAGATTATGTTCCAGATCCCCAAGGTAGTAAAGAAAAGAACGCTTCTTCATTCACTTTACCATATTTCTAAAATAATTAGGTCGGGGATCCCATTTTAACCTGAGTTACAAGAGGAATGTAGAATCCCTTAAATGGCCATACTTCACTGGCATAGTTTAAACGGATATGTAGAAGTGTATCAAGGACACTGTAATATCATCCGTATTTGCAAGTGGACCTGTCATCAATTGGTGTAACAACCAGTTGAGGTGTGATGACAGTGGCATTTTATTAGAGTAATCCATCAACTTCTCTGTTTCAGTACATTCTTCTTTCTTCTAGCCTGAAACTAAGGAAATTGAAGGAAAAAAAATATTATGTTTTGTTGTGATAAACAACCCAAAAAGATAATATTCCTTCATTTTGCTGTCCACAATAAAAATTAAAACTTCCTTATCATATGATATTTTAGCACTGCTGTTCAATACTTTCAAAAAGCAAACAGGACTCAGCCTACATTGAAAACAGTTTTTAGTTTGTTTCTTTGCATTTTCCAGCAATATCTTTTCCTGGATGATATTGGTTATGGACCCTTGAAAACTGCAATTTCATCAGGATCTATTATCCTATTAGTACTAGCAGTGCTCGATGAGACTGTGTGAGAATCATTATATTCTCAAGGCTCCAGTGGTTTCATGGAACTAAGAGAGTAGCAATGGGATTAATGGGAACCTTC
Organism: Limosa lapponica baueri; assembly: GCA_002844005.1. NCBI lineage: Eukaryota > Metazoa > Chordata > Aves > Charadriiformes > Scolopacidae > Limosa > Limosa lapponica. The sequence goes on along the minus strand of KZ505778.1, from coordinate 220,236 downwards.
TACTTATGATGGAATGATCCTTTGCATTATTTAAATTTTGATTTACTCCTACATAATTATGTATTTCACAGTCAAGATGAATCAATGCATTTAACAGATAAATATTGGGCTGTAACTGGCAAATACATTTCATAGAAAAATAGACAGGCTCTTAATTTTACATTTATATTCCATTAATGTGCACATACAATAGACCAAAAAATATTCCCAAATACTTTCCATCCATAATATACACAGCATGACGAACAGAATTTGGAATTTATAAAGTTATAGGAGTAGGTCACACACATTTCCCTATTAGGAAGGCCAACACATAACTAAATATAAACCATTTAGGGTGGAGAGAATGACAGGTACCTCTGTGTTTTTGTTTTTTGGTACAGTAACAAGAACAAAAGCAAAATGAATAGGAAAAAATGTGACAAAATTAAAATACATTATCAAATAGCATTAACAGTTGGGGAATGTTTTCTTTTTTTTTGTGCAATGTTGGAAAAATTTAAGGAAGACCTTCCTTATGCAAACAGACAAGAATTGCATCCTTTCAGGATGTGTAAATAGACAGTGAATCTTTATGAAAGGAGTTACTTACAGTCATGATGAAACTGGAGCTCGTGATACAATGTTTATAGGTATAGATTGGATCTTTTCCAAACCCTTCTTTCTTTCAAACCATGTTCTTTGTCTAGAATTCCACATTATTCATCACAGTTTTAGGTACTGTTGACATAAGCATATGCTTAAAGTTAATTTTCTGAATTCAGGACCATTGTCTCGCATTGCTATGTAGTAGGAGGAGTAATGGAATTTGGCTTCTGCAGCTTTCCTTACTTCTTGGGATGCTGTCTCCACAGATTGTGCCTAACCTCATCATTATTAAAAAAATTGGTTTATGTTGAACTGACAGACTGTATCCCAGCTCCAGAAGCTAGTGGAATGAGAGAGTTCTAGCTTCCCTTTATTGCTGATAATATGCCTCAAAAACTGAAAAAGTAGTGCTCCGGATACTCTTCATTGTACATGTTTTTCTAAAATTAAATAAAGAGAGAGAAAATAGAAACAATAAGGGCTTAGGAGAACAGGAGAGTGACATTGTTTTCTTTATGGGAGTCTGTCCTTGCACTCCAAGTATTTCTGAACAGGTTTTTTAGTTCAATGTTTCTGATACTATTTTCAGGTTTGAGATACAGAATTTTAATTGTTAGATGTCAATTATGTTTTTACTACATGACTGGCAGCAGCTACTACAGCTACAACTAAGTTCTACTTTTCTGTGTTAAGGGTCTATGAGCAGGTCTTCCATGAATGGAAATCTTGTCTTCAACATTTACAACATGAGCTGGTCACTTAAATAGCATTATATGCCAAAGTCGTGATTGACTTTCTTGCCTCCCTCTCCCTGGACTGTTATATTTTTCAGACCGCATTATAACTTAAACAGGAAATTCTATGCAATATTATACTTCTTTCTCTATCTTTGATATTAGGCAACATGTGAGGTAACCTAAGAAGTCAGAATATGTTTTTTGCAGAAAGAATTTGGATGGATCCAGGTTATGCATGAAAATACAGTTCTGTTGCAATTACTGCTCCTAAAAAAATAAATTAGAAGGTTTAATTATAATTGTGGCCATTTCTAAGACAGACACAAGACAGGTGGTGGCAATATGGATTAAATCAGTCTTGCTTGTAACATTCTGGTAGCTAGGGAAAAAACAATCTAGGGAATTATTTTGTTGCCTGAACAAAATGTTCAGTACCATTTCAAATGCCATGGGGTATCTAAGTCATCTGCCCAGGTGTGAGATGTTTGTGTATTTGGATCAACCCTAGCTGCATAATAAGTTAATATTTCCATTAATATTCCAGCCTCCGATAGGAAGTGATTCTCCCAGTCTGATAGAAAATCATACAAGCTAAAAGTCCTTCCTTTGCTGGCTCATCAGTACACACTTTTTGTAATGGATAGTAAAGTATGACTTAGGAGATTTTTTTGAACACTTTTATCTTTTTAATTAGCAAAAGTCCCTCAATGGTTGTTTACATTACAATGTCTGAGAGACAGTATGTCTACTTCAAATTCTATACTTATTTGCAAGAGAGAAAGAGAAAGAAAAACTCTTTTTCAATTAAATACGTAATTTATTAAATTTTACACAGAAAATACATAAATCTTGAAATCTATCTTTGGAATACCTTTTGAAATTATAAAAGTCACTTCTAGCATTGTTTCACACTTGAAATACAATCACAGCGACCCATACTTAATAAGATGTTTCTACTACAGCACACAGTCAGTTTAATGGGTGGTAATTTGAAGTAACTTTGTTAAGGTTAGGTCATAGTTTGAGTGAGTTAATCTGAGTTCAATGACAAATGAACATGCTGTGTTAACTGGTAGGAGCATGGGAAAACCAGAGCTAATAGACATTATTTTAACAAATTGCCATTTTAAATCACCTTCCTGAGGGTCTTTAAGCAGGATTTCATCAATTACATGCTTACAGCTCACATTAGTGATACACATTAAAAAATTTCCCACATGAATAATTTAGGAAAAAAATTGACTATCAAACCCCTGTGTGAGTTAGCTCTTGTCTATTTAAGCAAAGTTTTACTTAAATGATGCATGACGTGCAATATTTCAAAAACATTCCTTCTGAGATCATGAAAACAAGATAGAGAGAAAAAAAATGTCCTTGTAACGGTTCTATATTCTTTCATGTCCCTTTTAGTTTTCCTGTTGCTTAGTACCTTGGCATCTTTGCTGGTTTTGTTATTTACTTCTTGGGACTGACTTGCTTTAAAAAACTTACTTTCCAGTAGCACTTCCTTTCTTTGACATTTCATGGAAAATGAATTGAGGCACGATGTCTCTAATAAATCAGTAGCATAAGAATGAAAAGTGCTAAGAATTTTTTGTCAAATAATTTTCAATAGAAAAAATGTCATTAAAAAAAATGCAACACTTGTTTTTCCTTTAATAACAGCAAACTTCAAAAGCTACCTGGAAGAGAGTGTGGAAGAAGTTTTTCACCATGTGAAGATAACTTTTTTCCATTTTTCTTAAGAACAAAATTGGGTTGTTTCAGAACTTTTCTTGAGGTGAAAAAAAAGAAAGACCCAGAACAAATAACAAAGAACAAAACTGAAGGAGTTTACTGATTTCTTAGCACAGATCTCATTCAGAAACTTTGAGTTAAGCTTCCTAGTTTTACTGATCCAGGAAGGAAACCTGGACCTGTCATAGCCAGCAATTTCTCATTTCCCTAGGCTAATCATTATATCCTGACATGGTTCCCTGTTCGAAACAGTAACCTATTAGAGCTTGTTTCAGGAGTCTCTTTCAGAAAGAAACAGTCTTTCTGTGCATTTTAGGGATTTTACGGCATTGTGGAAAGATGTTGAACAGGGGGAGTGTTTGTTTTAGATAGCTGGGGAGTGGGGAGTGGTGGTGGTGGGGAGGATTCCAGGCTAAGAAGAATATTCAAACGGTATCTTTTCACATTGAAGCTCAGCACTCAGATATAGTCACATCTAACCTTTTAGGCCCTCCATAGCTTCCAAGATGATATCCAAAATAGCAAAGGCACTTAGTCCCAGATTAATTTCTAATCAAGGCACAAGGGTTAGGAGCTCAGGGAAAGAAGAATTATTGCTACAAGGGAAGAATCATTGCCACAATGCCATCATGCTATGATTTATGTTGAAGGTGGGATAAATCATCCTCTGGAGGGCTCTCTCTCTATTCACTCCAGATAAAAGGAGCTTTTCAGAAGTGTAATTCTGACTTCTCTGCCTTACTAGATTCCCAAAGCTAGGTCCAGATTAATTTCACCTAAAATGATATGTAGAAGTACACTTGATTGGGAAATGAGAATCTTGGACCTAGATGAACAATGGGTGAGAAGAAACCTGTATCTAATTTACTGGTTATATGATTTCATTTGGAATGGGGAATCCTAAGTTTCTGATATATACTTTTTGTATATTGAAGTGAATTATATGTATGAACCCCTCTGGATTATTAATATTTGAATTATTTTACATATTCCCCTCAGTAGATGCACTGGGCATTTATCTGAAAGTAGCCTGGATGGCAAGGAATTTTCGCTACATAAACAACAGACTGTTGGCCTTGTATAAAGATCAGTGATTCCTGGGATTCAGCCTTTAAGTGAAAGTTGGTCATCTGTCCTGGTTTGATGTAAAACAGAACCAATTTTCTGTTCAGAAATTTTACTTTTCAGTTAAGCATCTTCTAATTAACTGAACTCTCTGAAATTAACAGTATATTTTTCAGACAGTAGTCCGCTTCAAGAGATATAAGACCTAACATTTATAGATAATACCAAGGGATGGTATGAAGCAAGGCTGTCGCTTATACTTACTGCTTTAACAACCAAGGTCAGCTAAGTTTGTTATTTGCCCCATTGGAGGGTCAGAAGTGGAGAAGCGTAGAGGGGTCACACCTGCAGAGTAGAGCACACAGGACAGATGACTCAAAACTGATCAACAGAGTATTCCATGCCATCTCGATCATGCCCAGTATAAAAGCTGAGTGATAAAAGGGTCAGGTCTCTTTCTTCAATGGCTGGTATCCGAGGAAGACTCGGGCTGTTGGTCTGCCTTTGATCCTGATCTGTTTCCCATACATCGCCGAGTCCAGTCTAGGGCTTTCCCAGTGCCTGCCTGTGATGTGACTGTCATCCTGGGAGCTTGATACAGTTTTGTATATATCATATATATTTCATTATTTTCTTTTTTCGATATTCTTTTCTCTTTTTTTATTATTTTGTTATTAATATTTCATTAAGTAGTTTTCATTTTCTTTTAAACCCATAAGTCTCTTTTTCTCTCATCTTTCTCTCCCTGAAGGGAGATGCTTTCCCTTCTCTGAAGGGGAGAGAAGTAGAAGATAGCATCTGTCATTTGTTTTAGTGGCCAGCCCAACCCAAATCATGACTCATCTCCTCTCACATTGAAATCCAGAAGCTTGTTAAACCAGTGTATGCTCAGCTGGTGTCAAGGAAAGCATAATCCCTTTCCTTCCAGAGAGGTTCATCTGACCAAGAATACAATAGCTAAGAAGCTGCAAGTAACTGCTTTCTGTTTTGCTGCCATCTATACCTTTTTGCAAAAATGTAACATAGTCAATTCAGAACAAACAAGTCAAAACAAATACCATCAATCTGATGGGTTAATTGTGTAAATCCAAATACATAATTTTCAGGCTTAGCCAAGTAATATTTCTGTGAAACATGTACTAGCAATCTTCTCATCTGTATACATAGAAAAACTACCTCACAAAATACGTACTGAAGCAAACATCCATCAATTTCTTAAAGTAACTGTACCAGAACAAGCATTAGAATAATGATGTTGGTCCTAAATTTATTACCATTTACATTTTTGTCCCAGAAGAACCCTTCATTGACTGACAAATGTTCGTATTAACTTCTTTTTTTCCCTTCTTTTTTTTTTTTTTCACTCCTTGTTCTGGAAGTCAACATAAAGAGCTGCTGTTAGCAGCAATATGTGTGACCTCTTCACTTGATAATGATATATGAGCAGGTCAATATTTTCTAGGCACTATTCATTAAAATTATATCTTCAGGTAATGAAATTTATGGCTAACTAACAGTTTAAATAATATTAAAAATAGGCAGTTTAAATCCCACATTAAAAAATAATTAGAAATGACAAATGTAGACAGTTATGATCCTGTTGATTTAAAATTTTCCTCTTAGGAGTCCTTAAGGTGTTGGGAGGTGAAATGCAGGGGTTTTTTTAAAAGAAATTTATTTTAATTTATGTTCAATCGCTACTGATAGTGTCACTGGCCATTTCTATGAGCAGTTGCTTATCTCAAATTATAATGTAGCTTCATAACTGATTTATTTTAATTTCTTCTTCATTGTCTGGACAATAATGTGTCTAAGGCTAAAAATGTTCAGCTTTCTTCATCTTTATCTGTCACTGCCTTTTCAATATTTTCTTCACAGTAATACTTAAATGTGTATAAATATATGTTCTAATATACCTACTCTACAGAATTTTTTTTCTCATAATCTGTGTATGGGTACTGCCATGAGTCTAATTTCTTGCTCTGTTATGCCATTTATATAGTATCCCATATAGGAATGTAATACAGCTCTTCTGGACATATCATGTTTTCTGCGCCTTTCCATCCTGCCTGCAGACTGGACTGCAAGGAAGTCACAAGACAAGAACACATTTTTCCAAATAATACATGCAAAGGAATGATGGAGGAAAAGACTGCAGTATCTTACTGGGTGGGGAGATTCACAGGTGAATAGAAAGAAGGTAATGTTAAAGATGGTAGATGATTGCTCTTATAAGCTCTCTAGCTCTTTTCATATATGCAGTGAATTGTATGAGAGAAGTGTTCAAGCCTAACTTCAGGCCCCTTTTTGAGCAACCCAAGTCAGAAGCCTAGCTGCCTTAGGTTTGGTGTATAATCAGTAGTACCTTTAAAAAGTAATTTGCATCTTGTATTTCAAACACTCTGGTAGCCATATTAAAGACTATGGCTAAGATGCACCACTCTTCATTTCATTTCTTAACTCAGTGTGGCAGCAATGCTGGACAACAAGGAAAGTTCAGCTTGAAAAGGTATTTGCTCCATCAAGCCCTAAAGACTGAGAGTGCAATTTCTGGTGCAAGGTTGGCATTTTTCCTTCTCTGCCTCCATTCCATCACATAGCCTGTGTATGTTAGTATAACTAACAATGACTTAACTTCATTCTAGGTTTGACTCATGAAAACATGGCACAGAGCACAGAGTTATGATGTATCTTTTCAAGGATACCTTGATATAATGCATCCTACTGCATTCAATCAATTCATATAATGATGCATTCATTATGAAGTAATAGAATACAGCAAGCTTTGTGTCTGAGGTATCATGAAAATTCAGAAAGACATAAAATATCAAAGTGCTGAAGTGTTTAAATTGCTTTGAATTTGCAATCAACCTCACTCATCAAATGCTTAAATTACTATGACAAAGATTTAAGTGAATAATTCTACAGAGTAACCAACAATGATGAAATAGTTAACTGCCTTACCAGCTGATAGATTTAAATGCATTAAGAATGGGTGAATTTTGAAGAAGGGACCAAGATCCACTTTAATGTAAAATTAACAATTATGTGAAAAATTACCTTAAGTGAGGCTTTGAAGAAAAGACGTCAGTGGCTAAACAAAGTTCACTAGATTATATCTGCTCTGGATTTGAATGGGTCCACCAGAAAGGCAAAAACAGTATCACCTGAACTACAAGAAGGGGATGATTCTGGCCATAAAAGGCATTCTGAAAGAGTAACAGCATGAAAGAATGTAAACTTCCATGTAGTATATCTACAATCTACAGTAAACTCACATATCTTATTTCATCGTGTTTTATTTTAAGCCCTTAGTTACTCCCGTAATGTGAATCATGCCTTTGGTTAGGTTACGTGACAAGATGGTTGTCTTCACACACAAAAAGCAGCACAAGGGAATAATGGCAGGTGGGGTAACCTGAATGATACCCCCATCAGGCTACTATCAGGCCCACTATAGCAGTAACCTAGCCCAGGCATGTGATCAAACCAAAAAAGGCACATCTCCACACACACAAAAGGAGCACAGAGGCACAGTGGTAAGCAGGCTAACCCTAGCATCTCCACTGAGAAAGAAGCCCCTGCCCAGTTCCTCCTAGGGCTCTCCACAGAGGATCTCATTCTCATGGCCCAGGTACGAAACTCACCCCATAAATCACTGGGAGAAGCTCTCCAGAGCACTTTTTGGGCTGAGGAGGTTCAATGTCTAGAGATATGGAACTCCTTACAGGATGCAGAGGAAGAACATTTGGGGATTGTACAAGGTCTATTATGGGATGTTAGGGGAGGAACCAAAGGCAGGGAAAAGGGATAGATCACTTCTGTGATGGAGTAACTGCATCAGTGGACAAGAGAACTATGGACCACTTGGCCAAACTGGACATTCATAAGTCCATGGGCCCAGATGGGAT
>KZ505778.1:166752-189941 GCA_002844005.1 Limosa lapponica baueri | reverse complement strand
GTGAGGGTGACAGAGCACTGGAACAGGCTGCCCAGGGAGGTCATGGAGTCCCCTTCTCTGGAGATCTTCAAGACCCTCCTGGATGCAGTCCTGAGTAACGTGCTCTAGGCAATCCTGCTTTAGCAGGGGAGGTGGACTAGATGGTCTCTAGAGGTCCTTTCCAACTCTGACAACTCCGTGATTCTGTGAAATATTCTACGAAAAACTTATGTGAGATTGTGAAAATACTGTCAGTAATTATGATGTTAACTGACAGTTAAAAACACACTTAATCAGAACTAGAGAGAGATTGTCAGCTCATTCCCATGAATGAACCTATTTTGTATTAATTTTTTAATGATTATTCAAACAGAATATGGTATTATATAACACAGATGTAGCATCCACTTGTCTATTAAATTTTACTGAACATAAAATGTGAGGTTTTCATATTGCATAATTTTCATTATGAGCAGTGTGATATCTATACCTGAGGTCAGAGGGTCTATTTTAGACATATGTTTCACCATCAAATGAGTTGTACCTAGTAATTGTCTGTTTCCTGCAATAGATTATAAAGAAAGTTTGAATTACCTATTCATGAGTAAATACATTTATTTTAGGGTGAAGGAATATCATGCAGTTTATCTGAACCTTCTAATAAAGTATGTTTTAGATACTCATGAGTCTGCTTCCAAACAGGACTGTGTTGTTGCAGGTAGGACTGAGACTATGAGTTCTCCAAGTTAGAGGAAAGAGAAGCAAAGAAATTAAGGGGAAAAAAAAAAGAAAGAAGAAAAAGAAATAAATAAAAAAAATCTCCGAAATTAATTTTCTTATGGCTCCCTTGCATTTTTAAAATGGCACATAAAAAAAATAAAGAGTATTGATGGTCCCAACTAAGATATCATCTCATGCTTGGAAACATCAAAGTATTTTTTTTTAAGTCATTAGGAAAATACAAACAAAAGTTCATTCACAGCTTCATCATAAATACTTATTACAAAATAATCACTAGATGTAATAATATTCTTACATTATCTTATCATAAAATGACTTACAAACATATTAAGATCCTTTAATGGATGGTAATATGAAAAACTGATAAAGCAGTATGCACGTTTTCTTAAAACAGTATATGTGCCTGCTATACTTAATGTATGACTTTTAGTTATGAAGTGTACTATAGAGTGCCATATAATTTGATAAATATAAAGAATTATGTACACAAACCTGTACATACAGTATAAATAATTTCCCTGAGGAGACCAGTGACATAATAATAAACCTCAAGAACTCAGCTCAAATGATTTGTTAATGTCACAAGTAGCCCCAAATGGAATTACAGTTTCTTATGTACACTACAAGTGTATGTAATTTTTATAAAATAAAGTAAAAGAAATCATTCTTTTTGATCAACGCTACTAGTTTAAAAATAAATGTAAGCAATATTTTCTCCTTGCTGTTCCCTCAAACTACTTTCCTTTCTCGCCTTCCTCTCCAGTCTACTTTCATCACTTTCTTATTCCACTGTTTCTTCTGCTTCTTTTCCCCTGATTCTCTGTCCATACTTCTCAATCTTCTCCAGCAAATAATATTTTCAATCAAATTCACTTACTGCCATGAATTTCCCTAGAGGAGGACATGAATCAATAGCAGATTAATGTTATTCAGAACCTTCAGTGAGTTACTAATAAAACTACTGAATACTCACAAAGAGAGACATGTCTTTGCAGAAGAAAACACATTCAAGAATATTTTCTAGGGAACTACATGGGATAATCCTCATCCAAGAAAAAAGAATTGAGTATTTCTCTGTTGTGTTGCTTCCCTTTCCATCAATTATGTCTTATATAAGGCCTTAAAAATGAGAACAGTTTTCCCTTCTTCTCTCTACTTCCCAGAACTTACAGTTTAGTGTGTTTCCTTCCCTAACAGAAAACCAGCCACTACTGTAGAGTTTTAAGGGAATAAACTCAGATTTCACTCTAAACAGGTTATTTCCCCTCTCACAATCCATAATACCAAGAAACACCACACCTGAAATAAGTACTCAGCTCAATATTTGATTATTTGCTCTACGTTAGGGAGCAAATATACTGCGCTGTATTTGAAATGAAATGCTATTTCCTACTGAAATGTTTTTACTGCCTACAATATTTTATTATTTAAATTTCAACCATCTGTTCAAATAAGAATGCAATGTAGAACACCACCTGTGGCATATATACATTATAGTAATCTTTCAAAAGAGTAAAATTGAAACATGAAAAATTTCTTATGCACAAAACCTAAACTTTTACTGTATTAATCATATAATAAACCTATATTATTGATACGTTCTACTTATGGTCATTTTTCCTTAAAACTTATGAAACTCAATGAATCTCAAGTAAAATGTTCTGCTTTTTCAAAGGCAAAACCCAAAATTTCTGTTTCAGACACATACATCCAGAGTACCATAAGCAGTTCTTCAGGTTTCAACGAGGATGTAGTAAAGCTAGGGATGGTAGAAAAGAACACTTGAAAAGATCAATTTGAAGGAGTTTTTTACTTAAGAAATGATACTAAAATGTCATTAGTTCGGAAGGAAGATGACTGAGAGGAGGCAGGACTGAAATTTACAGAATCATGAAGGCAGAGGGGAAGATGAGTATAAAGCTATTGTTGACCAAATCTTGCTGTGTTAGACCTCTGAGGACATTTGATGAAAGGAGGACAAAATAAATTTAAAGCACATAAAAGAAATTTCTTCTCTTATACAGCAGCTAATAGTGAACTTCAGGAACTTCCTTTCCTACAGGAATTTTTGGTGCTGGACAACAACATCAGGTTCAGAAACTCATTAAACAAACTTATGGACAGCAGGTTCCTAAACAGAAAGACAGAGATCTGCCATACTATGCATGCTACAATGGTTGTGAATGCTCAAGGGAAGAACAAGAGGAAGAACAGCAGAAACTGTCCAGGTTCATGCGCTCTACCTAAGAACCATCACCTACTTCAACCATAAGAGACAGAAAGTGGCGTGGATGGTTTCTTTGTCTGATCAAGGCATGAATAAGCAGGATATGTTTTCTGTTTCTGTGTAGTGTCTTGAAGCATTTTTTCTCATTTTCTCACTTTGTCATTTGTCATTTTATCAAAACATGTGCGAACTTCAAAAGCAAAATGTGGTACAACTTTACCATTCAGCCTTAAGAAAATCTAGGACAAAAAAAAAAATCATGTCCACTATGGAAGAGATTTTTTTTTTTCCTTTCAGTTTAGACAAGGAAGATTGACCCAGAACAATAAGAAATAGTGGCAGGTAACGTCTGGGTTAGCTGAAGTAGTCCTGTACTGGAGATTGTCTGTTGCAGACAGAATACCAGAAAATGATATAATGAAAAGCTTTAACTGAGCTTGGAATGAGAATTTTTATTAGGTTCAATCACAAAAGCACCTGTCTTAAAATGCTACATCTTCTTAGTTGATAGTAAGGTTGTTCATCTTGAACAAACATTATGTGCAATAATTACTTAGTTATTCTAGATAATCAAAATCCAAATTGTTCTGGAAACTGATTATACCAACTTTTCTAGTCATGGAAGTTATAGAGAATTTACAATTTATATAACTCATGTGGTGTACTAAAATACATATTCAAAAATGTAATAAATTGCAGTAAATTGTGCTTGTAAATCTCCAAACACACACACACAAAATCTTGTACCGCATTTTAAAAACAAGGCATTTATTTGCAAAATATATTATCCAATAAGGAGCATTTTTATTCCTTTAATATTAGGTATTAAACTACTATATTTTGTTAGAAAACTAACTATATAGACAACATGATTGCCTTTAATGATTTGTAGGTACAAACTAATGAGACACCAGGAGACAAAAAGCAAGAAAGATTTTTTGAAAGATGAAACATTTTAAAACTTCTCCTTTTAAAGACTGAATTTTGAAAAAGCAACAATAAAAGCATATTCTCATATTTCTGTTTTCTTGCTAGATTTCTTCAAACTGCGGGTGGGTGGAAAGCATGAGCATTCTCTTTTCCTTCCTTTTTTTTTTATTTTTCCTATAAAATCCACCAAAGAATATCTTCTTCAAAATTCAAGTCATCTTCTTGAGTTTTAGTGTTTGCTTTGGGAGCTCCACAGTATTGGATTGTATGGTATATGTTTGTAGCTATATATCTCCCTATATCCCCAACGTATTCAGATCTGAAGAGTCTGTGCGTGAACTATTCTACCTAAAGGCACACATAACATTCACCTCAACTGGTCTTTTAAGTGAATGTCAGAGTAGAGGAATCTGATTCAGGGATGCACAGACCTAAGAACCCTTTTCTTTTGGTAACTTGTTAGCTATTTTGACAGAGCTAAATGAGACCATCTTGAAGAAGAAAAATTGAGATCTGCAGAATATAAAAGTTGGGGATTTTTAAGTCATCACTTGAATAATATCCTCACCAAGGAGAAAGAAGGTCATATGTAAAGAAATTATTTAAATCAAGCTACAGTTGCATTAATTTAATTCATTTGGGAAATATCTAAAATTATTCTGTGAAATACAGGTCATTATTTCATCTAAAATCATTCTACCCAGGGAAGTGCTGACATCTCAGGTTCTGGTTTCTGGCCTAAGACTCATATCTGTCCATTGTCCCATTAAACCAGTAAATAAGAAGGGGAGAGATTGTTTTTCTCCCCTTATCCCCCAGTTTTTGATATATAGGCTTAATAATCTCTAGAATCAGTGTCCTACCACATTCCACTTTTCAGTGGGACTTCAAATTATGAGATTTTCATTGTATCTGAGTCATTTTGTGTAACTTGCAGAGCAACTCACAGGGCTGCTAAAATGATAAATCTAGGCAGTCCAATCCACTGATGCACAATTTTTTTTCTATTATAAATATGTTTATATATAAATTTCTATGCACAAATGTCTAGAAACACACACAACTATGTAAAATTAAGCAGTAATACGTAGTCCTCACTGAAAAACTACCATTCTAGTGACCAGATATCCTTGCAGTATCAGGAGGGTGGGGCTCATATACTCCGAATCTGAGAATGCAAATCTTTTAAATTCAAGCTATTTTCAATTTGTTCTCAGTTTCCTTGTACAGTCACCCTATAAGGTTTCCTGTTCCTTATACAAGCCTGGTAATGTCTGCTGAATGACTTGAATGACTCAGTGTGAAATATGGCAGTATGTTGGTGCAGTGTTTTTTCTTGGTTTGTTGGTTGATGTAGGTTTTTTTTTAATTGAAAAAGAACATGTTTATTTGGATGAAATAAGACATGATGTTGTAATAAAAATAGCACAGAAGTGAATACTAATATTGTCATAAAATTAGGTCAAATCAAAGAAAGAGTAGAATTTCAGTTAATTTTTAACTTTTGGTATTGTATTCTTCTGAAAATTTTCTTATATAATTTGATTATACTTAGTTGCTTGGAAAATCAGTCAGATTTCCTTTAAATTCTCTTTCATTATTATTTTGTTATATTATCTCTATGGTATTATTCTTTTTACAGGAATACGTAGCATGCATTCAATTCACAATTTTAAAAAACTGATAAGTAATTTCCAAAATGTTTTTGATTCATACATATGTGCTTAGGCATTAGAGACAACAGAAGATTAATCCATGCAATATATTGTGTCAACTTAGAAACTCCTTCCCTACTCGGCATGGGTAAGGAAGATGAAAGAAATCACTACGCCTAAAGCACTTTGAGAAGTGAATCAATCTTCTCAAATCCCCAAGTAGACTAGCACAGTCACTATTTCCAACCAGAAAATTGATCCTATGCAAAGATGAAATGAGTGCCTGATTGACAGGAAAGGGTTTATACAGCTTTTCAAATGTCCTCAAGAAACAAAGGCTAATGTGCAGATCTTTTTTCATGGCTGCCTTTCCCAAATGCTAGGAGGCGAAGGGAAATCCATAAAAACACCAATGTCTTTGATGCAATTCTAAACAGCCATGACTTCATCCATTGTAGATACCTCAATGCCAGATAATATTTCAGTATGGAGGAGCACTAACTATTATGTAGTATGTAATTTAATCTGAAAAACCTCCTTTAAGTGCCTGTCTATAGCTGACTTCTGTAAAACTTGTCACAGAATTAGAAAAATAGAATTGAATCATAGAATCGTCTAGGTTGGAAGGGACTTCTAAGATCATCTAGTCCAACCATCAACCATCACTAAACCACCCTAAGCATCACATCTACCCATCTTTTAAACACCTCCAGGGATGGTGACTGAACCACTTCTCTGGGCAGCCTGTTCCAATGTTTGACAATCCTTTCCGAGAAGAAATTTTTCCTAATATCCATTCTTACCTGGCATAGGTTGAGGCCATTTCCTCTTGTCCTATCACTTGTTACTTGGGAGAAAAGATTAACACCCATCACTCTACAGCCTCCTTTCAGGTAGTTGTAGAGAGTGATAAGATCTCCTCTCAGCCTCCTTTTCTCCAGGCTGAACAGCCCCAGTTCTTTCAGCTGCTCCTCATAAGGCTTGTTCTCTAGACCCCTCACCAGCTTCATTGTCCTTCTCTGGACTTGCTCCAGAACCTCAATGTCTTTCTTATAGTGAGGGGCCCAAAACCGAACACAGTATTCAAGGTGGGGCCTCACCACCGCTGAGTACAGGGGGACAATCACTTCCCTAGTCGTGCTGACCACACTATTCCTGATACAAACCAGGATGCTATTGGCCATCTTGGCTGCCTGGGCACATTGCTGGCTCATGTTCAGCCAGCTGTTGACCAGCACCCCCAAGGCCTGTTCTGCTAGGGAGCTTTCAGCCACTCTTCCCCAAGCCTGTATCACTGCATGGGATTGCTGTGGCCTAAGGGCAGGACCCCTGGCACTTGGTCTTGTTGAATCTCATACCATTGGCTTCAGTTCATAATGAGTAACAGTGAGAGAAGCAAATGTCAGCATCACAAATTTTGTGGGTTAATACAATCCAGTTTTGCAACCATTTGCCTACTTTTCAAATTCTGGATATGAAAAATGAATATGTAAAAATCAGTTGTGGTTAGCAATAATGGTAATTTGAGCATTCAGAGAAAATACTGGAACTTTATAATAAATATTTATTTTTAATGAGAATGTCCAGCTTCAATGTGTGTATCTAATGTTCGTGGGTCAGGAATAGAATGTCTGAGTTATTTTTGTGACTGTCTTTTCTCAGTGTTTAGGCTCAGACACCACCATCAAAAATAATTATTTTAGTGTCTGGGCTGTGAAGCATTTTCGGTAAATGAGTGTCCCTGTCTGTCTCTGATGTTCTGTGCAAAGTATATATCTCATTTTCCAATGACTAAAGTAAATCCCAATCTATGTAGTACAAAACAATATAGTACCCTATTTGCCTACATTACAAACAATGTATCCGAGAAAACAGGCATAATTTCTAGCACCAATTAAGAGGTTAAAACTGCATCTTACTTCAGTAGTGACATATGCTTTGAGCATATTGAACTGCAGTAATCCCATAGTATTTGAATAATTGGTATATTGAACTATTCGTTAAATTGTAGCAGAGAAAATAATGGGGCCCATAACAAAGAATACTATCAAGATACTATCCTCTTGCTAACTTAAAATTTTAAAACTTAAAAATCACATTAATATAGATACTGTTGTGTTAGATTTGTATTGCTTTATTAAGAGCCACAGAAACTAAACTTGTTCTTCAAGTTGTTTAATGAGTCAGGAGAGAACTTAAGCACGTGTTGTCCTAGACTGGAGCCACTTTCCTCTATATAACAGACGGGAAGATGACAAGCTGTTCCACTGAAAATGGCTGAAATGCATTTAAAATTTTTTGATGGAAGCTTAAATGAATTTCTCTATCTGGACAAATTCAACATGGTTATTAGTTATGATTCTTTTACATACAGTACTTGTAGCTGCGAGACCCAAGGATATTGACCAGACCTTGTCTGTAGGTAAAAGTGGTATCTTATACAAAGCCTAATAGTATGGCTAGAAAGAAGTAGCTAAGACTTCAGGAAGGCAAGGTACCCCCCTAAGGCCTACAAAAAGATATTAACCTTTATGTACTAACTTTCTTCTAAATAACAGGCTGCAGTTTTAAACTTTATTATCAGCCTTGCAGATTCCAGTAGCACCCATTCTGCCTCTTGAACCATGTAATGTCCCATAGAGACTGTGCTTTCATTCATTTCTAGTTAATAATGTATTCTACACAATCTTGTTACTACCGGTTGCTGTGTCATATTAGCTAGGATTCTTCAATGCATATATCAAGTATCACTCAATTTCGTGATAAGGAACGCAGCTTTCTGTTTTTCTGTTTTGTTTAATTTTTGTTAAGAATTGTGATATAGGTCCAGAATTTCATCTGATCCACCATTTAAAAATGAAATGCTGTGGATTTTTGTCCTTCAAATAAGAATATATAATGATAATATATGGTTCTAAACTTCTGCATTTTTAAATAATTAAAACATTTTTCCAAGTTAAACTACAATTTAGATATTTTTAAATTAATTATAAACATAGGGCTACTGAGAGGCTTATTTTTTTTTCTTTTGTTTGTTTCTTTATTTTGGTTTGTTGAGGGTTTTTTTACTTTTTATTCCTTTTTCTTCTCTGTATGTTTTGACTGCTTTGGAATTCTCAGCACAATATTACACAGACACATTTGAGCTCAATGGCTATTTCTGAAACTCCTACAGACAAATCCAGATTTGAATGCAACTCTCTGGGCACCGGATGCATAATTTAGCAATCAGATTTTGTATTTGCTGCAGCATGACCTTGACATCTATGTGCATAAAGTTTGTTGTATTTTGCACACATTTTAATACCTAGCACTAGATACTTATATGAATTTAACATTGAAATCTATGTAACCATCTCAACTTTTTACTGTTATGCATATTAATGACTATGCATTACAAGTATTTTTATTATGATCAGTAATCAAAATCATAGATATTTGTCTAATATACCTTAGAATTTTTTCCCCCAATAGAATTTGTTTCAATATTTATTGTCAGTCTAGTATCATCCAGAGTTGTCCTCACCCTATGTGGGTATATTTTCCTTAAGGTTTTCTTTTCAAATAGAGGTAATATGTGCAGTTTAAACACTTGTGTGTGGATTGGTTTTGTTTTATTTTCTTTCTTTCACCTGAAGAAATCTCCACCAGATGCACGTGACTTTAGGATGGCAAAGTGCAACTCGTAGCAGATCTTCCTCAAATTAAACTTAAACGTAAGATTCACAAGTAGTAAGTGAGGACAGAACAGAGACCAAAGTCTTAATCTACAAAGCAGAAATCTAACTCACTTGACATGCAGTATACTACTTGGATGTCAACAGATGGTTTCAAACTGTAGCAAAGGTTGAATTTCTTTGACATTTGAAGCACAGTGGTCTTTAACATCTGCTGTCCCCTGATGTGTGCTTGACAGTTCATTTCAGCAAGGGACACACAACATCGTATATGAATTTTTTTCCAGCTTGTACAGCTGGGAATAACCTGGCCCACAAACGATAATACCTTTTAAAGTATTTGGATGCACCATCATATTTTTGAGATTTTTTCAATTGTTTCAGCAACTTCTAACATTTACATTTAGAAGTCTAATCTGTTATAGAAAAAAAAATAATTGTTTACACAATAGCATGCACTTTTCTATTTCTCCAAAATAGTTGAACTAAATATTGGTTTTCTTGTATAAATGTCAATCATGTATGGGCAAATTGCTTCAACAGTAACATTGATGGAAGTGAATAATTCTCACAGAGTATTTTTAATATACCATTTATTGAACCATGTTTTTAATTCTATCCTATTGTTGCAGTTAATTTATCTTTTTTTCTTCTTTTCATAAACTAAAAGTGAGAATCCAAGTAAAAGGGAATATATAGAAGTGTTTGATACATTGTCAACATAGGAAATAAATTTTGTTAAAATGTGTATTTTATCTGTGAACATTTATTGGGTTTTAGCTATAAGCAACAGCCAGTGCATTACTGAAGATAATTTTAATAAGACAGAAATATATTGAATTCATGACTTTCTTGCCTATTTCCTTTTCCTAGCCAAAATAAAGTCTCTCATCCCCCAAAGGGAGTTGGCTCAGTAAGTTGATATAAATGGCACAACCGTACTATGTATTCATGAATTTCTGCAAGAAACATATCCCAGCTGTGAGATCTCCAATTTATTTGTAAAATGACAAGAGACTTTCTCCATGTAGGGTGTTACTATGCGGTTGCCTTCAGCTGATCTAAGACTTCTCTGCCATTTCCTGTTGTCTCCACTTACTGACCCAACTGAAAACTCCCCATGGTGGATGGGAAGTGATGTTTTTTATTTTATTTTTTTCCAGCCAAACAAGAATAAATGAAATAGGAAAAATGAAGATTAGCAGATGTTACTTTCCACTGCTACCCTGATCTGCAGTATCATCAAATTCCTCTCATCAGCTTCCCTGTTCTGAAGAATAATTATTATTCAGTTTGGCTAAATTAACTGATTTTTATCACTACCATTATTTATATTTTTCAGTGATTCTTCTCTAAAATGATAGGTGACTTTTTACAGATGAAGCTGAACAAACACAGCTGACATAAGAACCCTACCAGGTGAAAACAATTTTCTGGGTTTTTAGATATAAAGTTCTGACAAAAGGATCAAGTCTTTAAAAATAATTCCAGTGTTTCTTTGCTTGATTCCAGAATTAGCACCTAACACACTAAACTTATTTACTTCAAGATAAATCCATTGAAGAATTTTCATAAGAAATTGGCCATGGTAGAAGACATGTCCCCTGTAGGTCTTTTGTCATATCCTTCAGTCCTGTGTCATTTGTCTTAGTCACCCTGGGTAGTTTCAGATAGCACTAAACGTCACTGTGAGGGTAACTGAACTAAGCCAAAAGTACAACTGATGGAGGCTAAAAGTTGATGAATCTTACTGACAAATGATTAAATTAAAGTAATACCTATTAAATTCAAGAGATACCTAGTAACACAAGATGCATGAGCAAGCTTCCACCTTTAATCATTATCTGATTTTTGAGAAAACAGTGATAACTGATGTATTTAGATTATATTGTGCCCTGAAATGTATGATCTTACAGCTCTCTGAATTTTGATGCTGGTAAAGTTCCCCAGGTCTGTTTAA
Source organism: Limosa lapponica baueri (assembly GCA_002844005.1). Lineage (NCBI taxonomy): Eukaryota > Metazoa > Chordata > Aves > Charadriiformes > Scolopacidae > Limosa > Limosa lapponica. Next base: position 178,772 of record KZ505778.1, on the reverse strand, counting down.
GTTATTAGCAGAGACATAGACCAAAAAGCCTATATGTTCAATCAGTCTGTAGAATTTTGTGGCACTGAATGTGTACAGAATAACTCCACATCATGTGTGTAGTAGATGAAACCTGTTCAGTATCTATTGCTTGATGACGGTAGACACCCATTCAGTACCAAGAGCTGGGGTTTCTGCAATGCACATCCATGCATTAAGACAAAACTGCTGCTCATGTTGACTGACATGCCTGATCATTTTGTTAATGCATGATTTTTTCAAAAAAATCTGACCCTTGCAACCAGTCTTTTTCGTAATACATAATATAAACATTTGTTTTTGTCTGTATGGGAGAAAAAAATGTCATTCAAACACTGTCAGCTTTAATTCGTTACTTTCTACTATTTGCTGTTGAACACACTGAATAGATATCTAGCTCCTATGTAGATACCTTAGCAAATTTAAAATCTGAGCTCTTACATTCCCTCAGAGAGACTTTTACAAATAAATATAATACTTTGTCATATCAGGCTTGCTTAGCTTTATTATTATCACATATGATCTTCAGGCATGCAACAAATCAGTTGTGTTGTCTTTGGGCTCATTGTATCCATGTCAGAGTTTCTACCCTCAGGCTTTCAATCCTAGATTATGCAGTTTTTCACATGGATGAATAAAGTACATGAACTGATGCACTGTATTCCTCGATTTCCAAATAATTTCTTTTCTATAAACTACGTGTTTAATGTTCAGGGGTTTAAAATGTGAATATCACAAAACTGGAAGTAAAAATTTGAGTCCATTTTAATTTTTAATTCCCTATTTTTTCAGAACAATACGCCTGAAAATTGTAGTAAAATTATCTTTAGATGGTAAAGAGCCTTAAAAATAGGAAACAGCTTCCCTATTAATTAGATATTTAAATATCAATGAGTCAGGACTATTATTTTGTATTATGTATTTGAACATTTTTGATAACGAACTTCAAATCAAGAAATCATTAACTAGAAGATTATCTTAAAGCATGTAAAAAAACCCCACTTGATATTAAAGAACTTAGACCATTAAACGGCAAACAAAACCAGTGCAGTTTGGAAACTGATTGCTCTTGCTCGTATACTGTTTTGTTTCTGCTGAAGGCCAGTATACATACATAGGTGAAATATTCATATGTGGATCTACAGTTTGTGCCTCACCTATCTCCCATGTTAAATTGCCCTAAGTGATTGGCAGTATTCAGGGAATAAGTTTTTCCTCTGCAAACTTCCCACAAACTTTTGATCTCTCTTTACTAAAGAACTTCTTCACTCCACACATTTATTCTAACCTTCTGGGAGTCTATGGGGCTGGATTTTCCCCCTAATGTATTCCTTTCCACACCAGTCTTAAAATGCTAGAATTCTCCTATATTTTAATAAGAATGTGGTCAATTTATAGTAAATGTCACTACATCAAAATAACATCAGTCTGACTCATGCAATTTATTGAAGAGACAGGAACTTTTAGGATTTCTAAATGTGAATAAAAAATGCCATCACCATTGGCAGCAGGGATATAATACAATGAATCACATTACACATCTGGCAGATACTTTCAGAGTTGTTTGAAATTGCCAAATGGTTTTGATCACAAATATAATAGTGGTCCCCTGAGACAAGACTTCAGACAATTTAAGCTTGTATTTCTTGCCGTTATCTCTTAGTAACTAACTCTTCAATTTGAGAAGTGAAATGAAGGAAATTCTTCTACTGTAAGTTTCTAATATGAAAGGATGTGCCTTCTCTGACATATTAGTCTCTTTATCTGAGTAGATTTTCCAGAAATGGTGACTAGCTTTAATCCATTAAACTATATTTTAAAGTATTTGATGATTAAAAACAAGTTTCCAGTTTGCTCTTGTCCTTTTTAACTTAACAATGAAAGTAACCTTTTTTTTTGTTTGTTTAAACTGACTTACACTCGATTTTTAGTAAACCTTGAAGACATTCCTGAGATTTTGTGAATAAAAAAAATAAAATATTATCTTCTTCCTTCAAAGACTAAGGATAATGTGGAAGTGATATCACCTCTCTATTAACATAGAATTACTTCGTATCTTAGAGTGTGAACAGAACAATTACTCAGAAGGCTTTTTTTTTCTTTTTTTCATTAAAAGAAAGGGGAAAAATTATAGTCCACTAAACCAGCCTATAGTATAGTGGGTGGAGTCAAAACTACCCTCTATCTATAATAAGTAAATGATTGAGAAAAGAACTGAGCTCAAAGGTACGCACAGAACTAGTAAAATCTATAGAGAAATTAATGTGTTTGTACGTTAGATGTTGAGAAAGTGCTTACCTATGTTGCACGTAGAGTAGAAGGCCTACTGGCCTATGTGGTCTAATATTAGACAGAATAAAATTTAACTATCTAGAGTTAGTTGATGTGATCTTGTCTTACGCTTCTAAATGTACAGACTGCTAAGTGTAGTTTGCTCATGAGGTTAGTTTTGAGGGAAAAAACAGAATGTCTGAAATAACTAATGCTCAGCTCTGTACAACAAACAATTTTAAATCAAAAGCAACAACCTGAACAGCATTGAAGTGCCATTACTAAAGAAAGGAAACGTCAGAGACAAAGCAGACACAGCCAAGAATACCACTGACAGGCCGTGGCCAATGACACATTCTGTGTATAATAAATCACCCCTTTTACAGTTTTATTATTTATAAACTTCAGAGAATAAACCAGACAAGACAGCATAAAACTTCAGAATCCAAAATCGTAAAATTGGCTGAAACTTCTATTTGAAAGATATGCCACTGCCATCCTTCATTATTGAAATATATTCCTGTTTCTTATTCACTTCTCATGCCCTGAACAGTAATCACTGAAACTAAGTTGAAAAACTAATGACATTACAGCCATAGCTGTAGCAGTATCTCTGAGTGCTTCCATTGGATTTTGAACTGCTCTTTAGACATAGCTTGACTGCAGGAGTGGAAGAAAAGAGAGTTTCATAAACGAATTACAAGAGTACTGCCAAAATGGAGCATGTAGTCTAGTCTGTGGATGAAGCGTTTCATTAGCCATTGGTCTTTTGATTACCTCCATGTGAGGGGGTATAGTGCTTAGAACTACACGGAATCACACAGAATGATATGGGGTTGGAAGGGACTTCTGGAGATCATCTAGTCCAACCCCCTGACAAAGCAGGTCCTCCTAGACCAGGTTGCACAGGGACATCTCCAGGTGGGTTTTGAACGTCTCCAGACACAGAGACTCCACCACCTCTCTGGGCAGCCTGTTCCAGTGCTCTGCCACCCTCAAAGTAAAGAAGTTCCTACTTATGTTTAGATGGAACTTCTATGTTCAAGTTTGTGGCCCTTTCCTCTTGTCCGGTCACTGGGCACCACTGAAAAAAGACTGGCCCCTTCCTCTGGACACCCACTCTTTAAGTATTTATAGGTGATTTATAGGTGCTGATCAGAAAGTCAGCACATCAGTATTATAGAATTCCAGAATGTTTTTCTAAGTAGAACACTTACAAATCACAAAAGTCACAGGAATTAGTTGAAAAAATACAAACAGAATTAAATAATGAATATTTATGATATCTAAAATATGGTTCAGTACTATTATCCTGTAGACTAACTTAAGTAGCTCCAATCTATTCAATTCTCTTCATGATGATTTTTTATGTAAAAAGAAATCTTTTTAATCTTTTATTTCTCTCTGAATCCATTACAAAACTGAGCTGGAAAAAAAAAAAGGAAGTGAATGGAAGTGAAAACACTTGTGAATGAAATGAAGGTTTGTTGCCTCAAATTTATACAAACATACCACAACAAAAATTGACATTAGCTGGATCTATAATTTGCCTACAGAATGAATTCTGTGTAAGCTTTAAGGTACACTTTTGACAAAGTTGCAAAATTAATTAATTTTCAAGAGTTTAAGTTTGCCTGTCAAAAGTCATTCTACTTCAATCTCTGTTATCTTTTTCTTACTGGGGAATTTTAAAAGAGTGGTACAAGCTAGACAAGTGAAAATGACAGGTATATAACATGATTTAATATTTACTGGATAATGCTCTTGCATTTGGAAATATAAAATGAGATTGCATTTGGTAGGGTTCGTGGATGCAAGAGAAAGCTAATAAAACATTTTTTTTCCCTGAAATCTAATTTTCATACTATTTCTATTTTTTTATTTTTTAAAAAAGACTCATTTTTGTGCTTATGCCATGCCATCCTAGAAGTGAATTTATGAAAAAATATAAACATTGCTAACACAAGAAACAAAAAAAGGTCTCATCTTGAAAGCCCTCATCTTTAAATCTTACAAGCTCCTTACTAATAAATATATTCTTATTACTTATATTATTTATTATGTAAAAGCAAATAAAAGAGTTGTGACTCCCCTAAATATGGTCAAGAAGACTACTAAAAGCCTTTATAAAAAGGAGTGATTGTGTTTCAGAAACCCGTAACGATGGCACAAGCATTTCTTCCTTCAGTCTCCTACTTCCTCTGCTGAAACAATCTTGCAGGGAGAGTGAGACTTAGAGGAAATTACTCTACAACGATTTTGACCCTGCAAAGAAAAACTTCGAAGTGAGGATAGTCCAGGGATATAATATATCTGGTTAGAATCATTGTGTTTAGTTGCTCTTCATGGAAATTTCCAAACATCTCCAGCAAAGCATGACCTCTAGCCATCCCAGCAGGGCTTCATTTCAGCAATGAAAAAATATCCTGCAGGACTTTTTTTTTTTACATCACTTAGATATATTTCTTAAAGCAATAGAGTGAGCTACTTGGATAAAAAAAAAAAATGTGCACAATGATGAGAATGTACTCTCTTAATTTCATTTTACTATTCTGTTGATGTACCCTTCAGTACAGATACTGGTTTCATAATTCCCCTTTCACATCTATTTCATGTAGTTTTCACCTCAGCTTGGAGGATTTTCATTAAAGTGTTGACCTGACCTGACCCTTTTGAACTTGTATGATCTGACTATCACAGCATAAGACAAAAAAATTTTTGAAACGGTAATAAAGAACTCAGTTTCATTTATGCACTATAGATTTTTGCTTAACTTCCATTTCCTGTTCTCTTCCATGCTTGAATGCCACATAATGACAAAAATGCAGTCATAAGTCAAAACCAGACCATAAACTCCTAGAACATTAGAAGATTATGTATTATGAAAACTTTATGCTGTTTATTTCAGTACAGAAAGACTAAAGGAAGCGGGACTGTATAATAATTCATACATATTGTATGCTCCATCTGTTAGTTATTTGGTAGTGTTTAATTGATGAGTCTAAGGGGTTAACTCAAGCAGAAACCGACAGCATATATGGAAGATGGGAGACAATGAGTTGACAGCAGCTGTTCCAGCAAATACCTGAGACAATGCAGAAAACTACATGCTTTGAAGTCTATCCCTGCCCTCCTGCTGAGCTGTCAAACTGGTTTGATCAAGCTCCAGTCACAGGTGCAAATAGAAAAATTTTCGTTAACTTTATAAAGGAACACACTTCCTAAAGCTGGACTCAAAGGTTAGCTGAAACCAAACTTCTGCACCTGAGATCTTCAGATAAGTTTGGCCTGTGTAAGTGTTTGGGTAAGACAGATATGCAATGAATCTTTTCTTGTATTGGAATTTCTTTTTTAGCTGTTATTCCCATTTTAAATTCAAACAACATTCTATTTGGCAAAGGTTGTTTCAGATCACTGTACTAACCAATTTGTTACAGCTCTGAGAAAGCTTGCAGGCCTTAAATCTATTTAGACCTACTCATTAATCACATAAAGCTCAGTAAAAGGATTAGGTCAAATATAACATGCAGTTCCACTGTCCTGCAGGTCTTGACTTAGGTAGAGGTCAAAAGTACAACTAGATTCGGTATCATGGCAAGGATGACCTACATGTGAATACATAATAAGACAGGGAATTATGCCAGTAAATAGAAGGCTACTGTTCTAGCTAGTGTGTGAAGTGAGAACAGACATACTCACATATCAATTACATATTCAATGAAAGAAAATTTCAAGCACTAGGCGAGGCCTATTACTAAAACTTTGCATCCCATAAAAACGTGGTTAATATGTGATACACAGCCTTATTCTAGAAAATAAAATCTTTAGTACTTAGTAAGAGTTCTTAAAATATACCTATAGTTCTGAGATGGTCTCTTGCTTAGCAGTTTTTACTGTTTAGTAGTATAACACTGAGCTTGCGAACACATAATTTGGTGTATTTTTCTTCTCTCATTCAACCTTGAGAGAGCTACAAGGGCAGAATCCATTTGGTGACAGTGGGATGCATCTAATCAAAACCAGACATCTAAAGTAGAAATGCTTATGTCTGAAATAATCATTCCAGACTCCCTTCATAGTTAATAGTGGGAAAAAAGCACTTATAGGGTATGATTTATACTTGTAGGGTATGATTTCTTTTATTCTAACATAGTTATGTAAAGTATGACACAAGAATTCCATGTTACTGCACAAGACAGCTTCCAGTTACTCCAGAGTTTAATGACACTTAGAAAGAAATTAACATGTTGAAGTCAGAAGGGCTGCAGAGTGTTAAAATCTGTGTAAAAGCCTTAAAGAGCAGTTTAAGGTCCTGAGAGGCTCTGTCTGTGAGAGGAAGAAGAGACCTGGGGTGTCTGTCTCAGGCCAATGGACATGGCTGCTGTTTTCCCGCTTGAAGGTTTGTCCACTTGGGAGGCTGAACACGTATTGCAGAAAGGTACACACACACACACACACACTCACACAGAGGACACTAGCACAGCTGGCCACATCTCATGCCATAGAGTCCTGCCTTTAACAAGACCCACACAAACACTACCAAGGCTCATGTAAAACAAAGTAGGGATGGCAAAGTCCTGATCCTCCTCTCTGCCTGATCCAGAATGAGTTTCACCAGTGAAAGCACACATCTGCACCCTCTAGATTCACAAGCACACCCATATGTGGATCCCTCAAATATCAGCGTGAACTCGCAGCTTGTCTAATAGTCCTGGCCAGATCCTGGGCCCTCATAGCCAGTATACAGGTGTCTGTCTACTCACTGGCTAGTCCACCATGATCTTCACTGGCAAACAGATGCACACACTCGCACACTTGAGTCACAAGCATCCCACTCGCATACTTGAGTCACAAGCATCCCAATACTCACAGATCTTTCAAAATATCATTATGGGCTCTCAGCGTACTTAATATCCATGCCTGGACCATGGGCACCCTTATCTACTCAGACTTTGAGTCTTAAGCAGAAACAGGCTTTCCTCCTATTTGTCTATTAGTCCAACTTGACATTTGCTACTGAATGACACACATCATTGGGTTAAATTCACTAGGGGAAAATATGCACTCTGGTCCGTCCAACTGCTGGAGCATAAACTTTGCAGCACTTACAGATGGGAGAAATTATGCAGAAAGATATTTAAGAAAGGATTTAATGAGACAATAAGATAGATCGCAGTGATCAGGTGCAAGACTCAACCATACAAGCACACTGACCGGTGCTTGTTTGCATGCTGCTTATATCCTTCCTGTTCCCTATTTTCCCACACTTTCTCCTCCCTGATCTGCCCTGATTCCTCCTTTCCCCACCTCCAGCCTTCCACTTAAACAGCCCAGTAATAGGTTTTTCGCAGTTCCACAAGCGCCTTCTGGTAGCCCATGATAAGTGTCACAAAGTCCCACAGGGACCTCTCCAGTATCCCATAACGTTCATGCTACTCTTCTTTCCCTTTTCTTATCAGTTACAAAGTTCAGGTCAACTCCATTCAAAGCTATACCTGAGTGTTTTCTTAATGGCTCATAAATCAGCCAGTGAAGATTTCTGGTCTTTGTTATTGTCTCTGTTATCACCTGCTCCTCAGGTTTGTGTAGCTGTGTGTTTAATTTATCACTTTCTTTGTTATTTGTTACTTCTTTTATACCAAATAGTCCTTAACCAGATAACTTAATGAACCAGATGCTTTCACATTGCACATTCCCTTACACTGCCCAGACTGATTTTCTAGTGCCAGTTGATGCTTATTCTAGTTCTCTTATCTTTACTGGATGTTTATGGGAGCATGCTCTGCCTCCCATTTGAGGCATAAGTCCATGTTTTGGGTGCTTTTTTTGTTGTTGTTGTTTTTCAAATGGAAACCAGAAATAGACAAGAAATAAGCTCTGCATTAAAAATCTTATGCATGCTCATCTCTTTCAGACCACATAATCTGATTTTGGTTCATTCTTAGATGTCCTGACCACATGTAGTTTAGAATTGACTGGAAGATTCACACAATCAGTAGGCAACAGATGGGTCAGAAAAGCAGCCTATTGCTGACAGGGAGCCCAAAGGAGATCACTGTAAAAGAGATGTCACCAACAAGAAAACAAGATGCAATTGTGAATGAAAGGAATTAAGTGTTTTTAAAAGAAAATGATATTTTGCTATTACTGTTGAAGTTAGTGTAGTCACTTTTTGGATCTTGCACTCATCATTTTTCAGTAATCCTAGCCAAATAATCTCTCAGAAATTCTTTCTTTTTCCTTGGACTCTTAATTATTTCTGTTGAGCATTGTATTTAGATTGTTCCACATGATTATGTTTGAGTTCCTGACAGAGCAAGGATTTTGTTATAAGGTAACTGGAAGGAATTTGTATGCTGTAATTTCAAAAGTACATTTCTTACATTATTGCATTTGCAGTAGCCTGTCTGGATATTAATGCTTAGTGCTGGCTTTTTTTTTTCTGGTTGCTCTTCATTAGCTTACTAGTTTGCCTGTTTCTCAGACAAAGTCTGATTCATTACTAAAGGGCTACTTAATGACAACTTTGCTTTTGGACTAAAGCAATATGAATCTTAGATTGAATGACGGTCATACAGTCAAAGAAAAATGCAGGCTGGAAGGAAGCTGTTGATGCCACAAAAAGGATGGGAGACATGAAGGGAGACAGCTTAGGGGGGAAAGCCTAGGGAAATTTCTGGAGAGTTTGTCCTGTTATTCTGACTATTGCTGGGAAACTAAATCAGAGCAATGACAGAAAACTCTTCCCATCCTAAGATTCCCATTAATCCAAACCTCTTCTTTGATGACAGTAGCAGAAGCAACCAATCCACGTTTCCAGGAATCTGTTATATGGGGTTTTTTGCAGGAAACAACAGACTCTGCTGTTGTCTCAAGCAACTCCTACTTAATATTAACACATAACATTAGTTCTTGTCCTTTACTTCCACCTACATTTCCACAATGCTGAACTCCACAACGCATTCCTGCAACCACACACCATATGCTCAAATCAGAATTACAGTACTTGCAGAATGAAGTTTGTCTTCTTGTCATGCTAGTATATCATTTATCTCAGTAATTGTATTTGCAATCTAAAAATTCACATTACAGGTTCCAGTTCAGTTTAAAAATATTTTGGAAATTTGAGATTGGAGGAGAAAGCCTTGATTGTTGAGTAACTAGAACTGAACTCTTTAATAATTAGCTAATTTAATAAGATTAAGGTTAATATCAGTTAAGACTAATGACAACAAGAAAACTACTGGAAGGTTTTTCAGGACCCATGCTAATATAGGTCAGAAACCAGTCAAATTACAGGCTGAAACTTCTTCATAGCTAATTTATGCTCACTCATTCTGGATGAATATTATCTTTAAATAAGTTATTATCCCTCACTTCCTTCTTTTTCCCCCTTACATTAATATATGGGTAAAATTAATATTCCCTCTTTTTTTTTTGTTTTGTTTTGCTAGGCCAGTACAGGTCTTTTTAATGTGTTCTTCATTCCATGTCTTAAAATATCCCTTCCCTCCATTATTCTCAAAGCCTTTCTCTACACCTGTTACTCCTTAGCCTCTTGTATCTGTATGATGTTTACTTTTCATATGCAAATTTCAAATTAGTTCCTTACACAATGACATTAATACTTCCTTATCTGTATTAGGAATACATTGCTATAGAAACACATTTTCTTTATTTTTTTTAATCTATTTATTTATTTAAATAGCTGTATCTTATTTATGGCTCATATGCATTCATAAACGTATGCATTAATATGCATAACCCATTTCTTCTGTTCTTGTCACAACTGGTGAGTCCTCATTTTATGTCTTGTCTTTCTCTACATTTATTTTGATCCAAGAAACTTATAATGTATAATAACTAATAATTCTACAGTTCGTTATCATGTCTGCTTCTGCTGCCATACAGTTGCAAATCCAGTGAGAAGTGAAGAATAAGGATGGAAGACAAGGCTTTATACATCTTTCCTTAGTTAAAAAGGCCAAAGACTGATATGAATTCTCTGAATTTTTTCACCTGTTGGAGCCAGGCTTTCCCAGCTACCTGACACTTTGCCTACCAGTATCTTGGGGACAGAAAGGAAAGAAAACAATACATTTCAAAAGAAAAACTGGCTTTTTTTCTGTAACAAATAATGAATGACACATCACATTGAAGGCTCAAAGGGCTGCTTTGTATACCAAATGAGTTTTGCTCACGTAGTATTGTACGTTCAGCCTTTGAATCAGGGCACATTTAAACAGAAGAATTCAATCCAGCCTTGCTGTTTCATATTCAAAATGCTTTTTAGTATTAAAAAATGTTGGGGAAAATATCACTGCCTAATAAACTTAGTGTCATCCCCCTTTACAAAACATAAGTTGGAAATTTTGCACATGAAATATTTCACATAGCTTCGGCTGCAAGTCAGGTACATTAGTTGTTTTCATTACTTGAGTTTAACAACTTCTGTTACAGAACTGGAAGAAATTCAATAAGAATGATCTTCTTATGTTTGGCCAGGATACTAGTGTGTTTATTTTTTCTTTTTCAGATCTGCAATATGTACCTGTAGATAGAGAAGACATTCAATGCTTTGTTTTTAGATTTCAATGACATGGATTTGTATCTGCGTGAAATTCAAATATGGTCATTTTAGAACAAAAAGGAATGAGTGAAAAGAAAGATATCTTGGACCACAAGATCTGGACAGGCATGAAGTTATGAAAGAATGAATAAAGGGATATGAAATAAAATTTAAAAGGTTGCTATTTAATGCATGAAAAATAGTTTCAAGTGACTATAAGTGGGAAAACTTTAATAATTTAATCGAAAATGAAGATGTTTTAAAGTCTAATGCAATGCATATTTCATACATTCGGAAGTGAAAGCATGGTGAAGTAAAAATGTTAAGTGTGAAATCAGACATTTCATTGCTAAAAGGTACAAAAATAACATAGAATCATAGAACGGTCCAGGCCGGAAGGGACCTCCAAAGGTCATCTAGTACAACCTCCCCGCAGTCAGCAGGGATACCCCCAACTAGGCCAGGTTGCCCAGGGCCTCGTCAAGCCTCACCTTGAATATCTCCAGGGAAGGGGCCTCAACCACCTCCCTTGGCAACCTGTTCCAGTGTTCCACCACCCTCATAATACAGAACTTGTTCCTAATATCCAATCTAAATCTGCTCTTCTCCAGCTTAAAGCCATTGCCCCTCATTCTGTCACTGCAGGCCTTTGTAAACATGGGTGATGCTAGTAAAACATACTGTGTATTTGTGTGTTATAATGATATTCTGAAGGTTTTGATACAGTATTATTCCAGAATAGTACTGTTCTTCAGGATTTAGTAACATACAAGGAAGTTGGCATACAAACAGATAAACTGAGATTGCTGTATTAGCAGCATCATGCTCTCTACATTGAAAGATTCCTTCATTACCCTTTTGTAAATCTAAGCAGGAGGTAGTCAACCAAGAAAAGCTCTGAATTATGAAGGTTGTTCACTAGTTTACAGAGTAATTTCTAACAAGCAGGAAGAGAACCACTTAGCAAACTGGAAAGTTTTACACTTTTGTTTCAAAAGGTTATATACTTAATACTGACAATAAAAGTAAGGCAGCACACAACATGTAAGCTTTAAAGCTAAGTTGTATTAATGAAAAGCTTAACAACAAAATCTAAATGTACTCATTTTTACAGAAATAGTGTATTTTGTTTTAGTGTCATTCACTCTAAAGTTTAAAATAA
>KZ505778.1:146455-162396 GCA_002844005.1 Limosa lapponica baueri | reverse complement strand
AGTTCACAAAATAGAATCATAGAATGGTTTAGGTTGGAAGGAACCTTAAAGATCATTGAGTTCCAACACTGCTGCCGTCAGCAGGGACACCTCCCACTTGACCAGGTTGCTTAAATCCCCATTCAGTCTGGCCTTGGACCACTCCAGGGATGAGGCATCCACAACTTCTCTGGGCAACCTGTTCCATTGCCTCACCACCCTCATTGTAAAGAATTTCTTCCCATTATCTAATCTAAATCTACCATCTTTCAGTTTAAAACCATTACTCCTCATCCTATCGCTACACTCCCTGATAAAAAGTCTTTCCCCATCTTTCCTGTAGGCCCCCTTTAGGCACTGTAAGGCTGCTATAAGATCTCTCCAAAACCTTCTTTTCCCCAGGCTCAGCAACCCCAACTCTCTCTGCCTGTCTTCATAGGAGAGATGCTCCAGCCCTCTGATCATTGCCATGGCTCTCCTCTGGATTTGCTCCCACACTTCCATGTCCTTCTTATTTCAGAGGCTTCAGAGCTGGACGCAGGTGGGGCTTTGCAAAGTAGAAGTAGAGGGGAAGAATCACCTCCCTCAACCTGCTGGCCACACTTCTTTTGATGCAGCCCAGGACGTGGTTAGCTTTCTGGGCTGCTATTGCACATTGCCGGCTCATGTTGAGCTTCTCATCCACCAACACCCCCAAGTTCTTCTCCTCAGGGCTGCTCCCAAGTCATCCTCAGCCAGCCTGTACTTGTGCCTGGGACTGCCCTGACCCAGGTGCAGGACCTTTCACTTGGTCTGGTTGACCTTCATGAGGTTTGCATAAGCCCATCTCTCAAGCCTGTCCAGGTCCCTCTGGATGGCATCCCTTCCCTCCAGTGTGTCGACTGCACCACACACCTTGGTGTCGTTGGCAAACTTGCTGACGGTGCGCTCAATCCCACTGTCTATGTCACTGACAAAGGTGTTAAACAGCACTGATTCCAATACTGACCCCTGAGGAACACCATTCATCACTGATTGCCATTTGGACATCAAGCCATTGACCGCAACTCTTTGAGTATGGACATACAACCAATTCCTTGTCCATCGAGTGGTCGATCCGTTAAATCCATGTCTCTCCAACTAAGAGACAAGGATGTCACGTGGGACAGTGTCAAATGCATTGCAGAAGTCCAGGTAGATGTCATCAGTTGCTCTTATCCACCAACGCTTTAAGGCTATTGTAGAAAGCCAACAAATTTGTCAGGCACTATTTACTACCCTCAGTGAAGCTATGTTGGCTGTCACTCATCACCTCCTTATTTTTCCTGTGCCTTAGCATAATTTCGAGGAGGATCTGTTCCATGATCTTGCCAGGCGCAGAGGTGAGATTGACTGGTGTGTAGCTTCCTGTGTCTTTGAAAATAAGAAATGAAAACTCTTGAAGAAATAAAAACTCTTGATTTTTAAAGAATATATTAAGGCATATAAAAATATACTTTATGTATAATTTAAAGTAATGCATTCATACACTTCATAACTTTCACTCAAAATCATGAGAAGCCTTGAATAATATTACCATAATTTTGCTTTGATAAAAATTTGTCCCATGATTACTTTTAAATTGAAAAACCATGTTGCAGGTGTCACAGGCAAAACAGGATATTTGACAACTCATAGTAGATTTGGATAATGGGGTGTATTTAAGAACTAACTAGATTAGAGCTTTAACCCCACTTATTTGCCTTTTACACTTGCTCACTAGCCTACAGCACCTTGTTTGCGAGGTCTTAGCTTAGCTTTCCTGCAGGAAGATTGCTGTTGTATAGGTATGTGCAGTGCTACTGGTCACACTGGCCAAGGAGCATTCCCTGAATTTCATCTCCATGCAGCTATCTGATTTCTGGCATCTTTCCTGTGACCCTACTTTGTGATTTTGAGAATCCCTCTTTTTCGGCCCCAAACCCCAGGTTTTTCTAGGCTAAATAGTCAATGTACAGAAGCATAATGTGTCATCACCTTCCTAATTGGTGCTTCAGGACATACCATTATTCTTTAACACAAGGGGTACCAACTTTACAGCCAGACTGTACTCATTTCAGCTAGCAAGTATGAGGTTTCTGATTGAGAATTCAAAAATCCAATTTTGGACTTCCACTCATCCCCACATATATACAATTATCTGCTACCTATTCACAATATAAGTTACTTCTTTGCCTACAAAAAGGGTAGAATGAGAACTTCTGTCATATTCTTTCGATATTTAATCAGAACATTGAATGGAAGACTCCTGAAGCAAAGTTTTGGATCTCATTCTTACATGACATTTGAATTTCACTCCTCTTAATATTCCCTATAATACATACTGTTCAGTTTTTGACATCACTATACTAGTTTATAATTTTTCTTCATGAAGAGCTCCATGCCACTTCTGAATGCAGAAACTGGGCCTCTGTATTTATTTTGATCAAATTTAGTGTTTTGGGTTCGTTGGGGTTTTTTTTAGATGAAACAGAAAGTTTAATTCACACCCTAATCTACTGTCAAGTGTTGCCAAAGAAACAGTGGGGAGCCCTATTACTGCCAAAGCAAAAAAAGGAAGATATTCAAAATTTTGAAAAATATCTGATTTTTCAGTGTTTATTCAAAGCAAATGGATTCACTGAACCTCTTCAGACTGCACATAGCTATACTTTTTTTTTTGTGCATTAATAATTCTGATATATTTCTTTAGCTACTGAAGAACAAATTACACAGATTATTAGTTTACCTTAGATACTATCATTTTCTAGTCCTGAACATAAATTAGATTATTTCTCTGGCTTGAAATCTTGGAATAGTATAATTCAAGTTTGGGAGGGACCTCAGGAGGTCATTATTGCAATTTTCTTCTCAAAGCAGGATCAGTTGTGAGATCAGACCAGGTTGCTCAGGGCTGTATCCAGTCAGGTCTTGGAAACTTCCAAGGTTGGATACTGCAATTTTTTTTTGGTTGCTTTGTGTCATTAGTTTGGAATTAGGGAATCTGAGTCTAGGAAAGTGAGGATTCTCAAAAACAAACAGTAGAAACCAAAGAACATCAAGAACATCACCTTTTCTCCTGCATCTATTAATGACACATAATTTTTTTATTATTGTAAGACCAAAAGAAACAAAATTGTTGCTGCCTTCAGACTGAATTGTTGTTATTGTCATTTACTATTAATACAATGACTTTTTTTCTTTCTTTTTTTTTTATTTTTGTACATCAGTTCTATTAGTATAACTTTTTTGGGTTACGTCTGACCATTGACTTTGAAATTTCAAGTTCGCATTGGACAGAGTCATGGTCAAACTATATCAGTGACTACGATTAGAAAATCTTCTTTGATCAATATATCCAAGGCAGGTCAAATCAAATGCAGATGAAACAGCTGTGACTCAGTTTCCCAGAAATACACAAAGCATCTTATAATTTTCAAGCCCTCAGTGAGAGAACCCCAAATTTAGAGATCCTAAATGTAAAAGCCCAAATACGAAACCTATTTGCTACCTGGTCTATTTGCTTTACATGCAAAATGGATATTTACTACTGTGTTTTAAGCGATATATGCAAAAAATAGATATATTTCAAAGATCAGTACTGTCACCAGTAGCCCCCTATATGTCCAGCCCAGATTCACATTCACATATAATAATCATTAAAAAAATAATAGAAAAAATTTAAATAAGTATAATCATCCTTAATTGCAGACAGAAGACTACAAAAGCTAAAGCTGAATAAAAAATCACAATGTATCAGTTAAAATTTCCTGACAAGTGGTTGGATAACTCAATGAGGACCTATTTAGTAAATCAGTAATTTATGAAATCGGAGGTCTGGTAGAATTACATTAAGAATTGATTCACTCAGTAACTATGTCATCATGGAGTTTACAGGTTAAAGTGCTTATAGCTCACAGGTCGTTGTTCCTTAGTAGGTAATTTAAACCTTTAAATATTCAAATGTACTGCTGTTTTCTTCAGAGAGAAAATTATCACAAAAGCGCTTTGTGTGAAGTTGTAGAGAATTTTGACATGGTTTAAAATCAAGACAAAAGTCAAGCTCAAATGAAGACTGAATCTCATACAATATGAAATATTTACAGCTCCAGAGATTGTTATTCTGATTTTAACCTCATTTTATCAGTAATGTTCTTCTAATCAGAAACAGACACACATTTGTCACAGCAGGACTCATAATTACATCTAGTGGTTCAAAAACTCTGTTTGAAAGGTAGAAACTAAAATGATAGAAGACAGAAAAGAAGTAATGTCCTTTACAAAGTGGTAGGAATCTGACTTGGCATTGTAATCTGGAACGTTCAGTATATTTCAGATGAATGTCCAGATGAACTTCATTCATCTTTGGAAAGCAGACCAGACCAGCAAACACAGAAATCTTTGATCTCCTGAACAGCAGTTTCAGCTAGACTAACATCTTTTTTATTATTATTTTTAAAAAGTGAAGAACTGTTTCCAGTTTCACTGATATTTAGCTTTGTAGTTTTCCGGTCTATAAATGCACTTCTATACCAAGGGATTTTTTCACCTGTGCTTATTTTTAGAGGAACATTTCTACTTCTGAACTGTGACTGGCAAAATTGTTTCTTACTTTGTATAAAATGAAAGGTCTATCAGTAAAAAAATAATAAAAAAAATCTTTTATTTTGTCATAAAAGACAATATATTTATTCTGGAAATTTTACATGCAGTCCCACTCTTCCTGATCAGAAGACTGGAAGACCACTGAGGAATCATTTATTCACATAACAGTTGACCTGAGTAGGGTCAATTCTGTGCTGGGCTGCACATATAACCTGGCCTGTAGGTCTGTATTGTGTTGCAAAAAACCTTTGGCCACAGGATAAATTTAGCCAGCTGATAGTCACAGAGATACCTGCAAGCAGCTCCCACTTGGTAGCCATCAGCTACCACAAATTAAGCCATCTGCATGTCCTTGCCTTTATCTAAAAGAAGTTCACATGTGAACATACTTTTTGTTTGACAAAATATATAATGAATAGAGTTGTTTTCTTTTAAGAAAATTATATAATGACTCAAATGACCAAAATAGGCCAACCTTTCCATGGACAGGATCTGCACAGCGTACTGTGCCCTGATCAGAAGACCATTTGATGCTGCGCAGCTCAGTGTTCCCAGCATCTTGAGGGTCATAAGATTATCTGTGCTATTCTCTCCTTCTTTATAGTGTTAGCTCTAATATATATAGTATTCTAAATGGTACTTAACTGAGTCTAAATGGTACTTAACTGAGTCTGAGTGCCTTTCTTACTGGGATCATAGCAAACCAGAACTTCTTGGTACAGAATAGCAATGCAGATAATCTCTAATAAATTTTCATCAAAGCTAATAGGCTGCCAATGGTTGCTGAGTGAGACAGTTCATAGCAAGGGTAACCATCTATATTCCTATCCCTACTGCAAATAGATGCTTTGATCTTGATTTACATGACATAGTAAATATAAAATAATGTAATTTCTTTACTTATTTCTGTTGTTGCCAAGTACCATTTTTTAAGGTTTACAATTATGCACATAACTTTAAATTATTATGCACTCAAACTTGAAGTTAGAAATATTATAATTGTGCAAATGAAGTTTGTGGAAGTAACAATTACACATTTTAAATAATGTTGTAAAAGTAGTAATTAGTAAAGGAATTATCTCCAAAGTGAAACAATGAAAACATTCACTGAAAATATCAAAATTTATCTAGCAATTATTTTAAACACTTTCCCAGTAACATTTGGAACACCTGCATTGTAGGACAGTCTCACTGTTAGGTCTCTGAGGCTGGTTAACCAGTGGCAATTACACATGTACATGACATCCTCAGAGGATCTCTTTGAAAATTAAAGTTTGCTCCAGCTCAAACTTGTGACTCTGAAACTGGATGTCAAGTACACATGGTCAGTTTCCAAGGTCTTCATGCCTAGTGTCTCACATTTGCAGCTTCTGAGGCTACAAACCCACTTATTCTATGGGAATCTCTATTGTGAGGACCTGCATGTAATTTAACCTTTTTCCGGTATGGGCGAATGTGTCATGGATCACATACAAGTGTTATTGGCTGGTAATGCTCAATCTACATGAGAAGCATATCATGAGTAGCCAAAGAACTTTTTTTAACTTCTTGATGACTATTAAAACAATCTCTAGTAATGTGATTGAATGCATCTAGAAGACTGAATGCATCTACAAAATTGAATGCAGACCTGAAATTAGATCTTCCAACACCAATGTTATTTTCAAATGATGTCGGAATTCTATGATAGGATACTTTCTTAGACTCAAAGTAGCGGTACCCACATGCAACAGCTTATTAACACCAGTCCCTAGAAGATGCTGTCAAGCCACAGGTCGTGATTGTTTGAGACAGCACTAGTTAGCACAGATGAAAAGTATTTTTTAAGAGTTGAACAGCATAAAGGATCATGTTCCAGTGCTCAGAAACTTTCTGTGGCACTGTTGTTTTTAGTATAGACATAGCCTAAGCAGCTAGGTGCAGATTAACTTTGACCCGAAAGGCAATTAAGTACATTCCAATGGGACACTGTATTTCAAGATTAGTATCTGCAGCCACTCAAGAATTTAAGGAACTGTTTGGTCAGCTGTGGGAATTCTTTCTATTTCAAGTCAGTCATATTGTTTTTTCTCAGCATATTTTTTATTTATTTATTTATTGCATAATCATGACCTTATAGAGGCCTTCCTTCCCTCAACGTATTCCTACAACACATAAAAGATCTCTGAGATCTAGCTTTTATATTAATGACTTTCTGTTGCAAAGAGATTAGACTTATTTATATTTCTTGCCACACATGCATGGCTGCTAGCATACTTTTCTCTTCATCACTGATTTTAAACTTAGCTTTCCCAACATGCTCTTACATTTTACCTAGTTTAGAATTAACAACTTTTTTTTTTCAAGTTTACATCTTTAATATGTACTATTAATGTGTATTCTGATATTTTAATGTATTTTGGTGTATCGTACATGGTTGGATCAATACCCACAGCTTTATTCCTAGGAAACCAGGAGCAGAGAGTGACATAGAGGAGCCCACTCATTTATTCATGAGCAGTATTTCCTTCTCATTCTTCTCTTGAGTGATTAAGTAAAGATTCCTCTGTCCTTTGCAGCACAATTTACTAACATGTTGTGCTCTAGCAAAGACAACATGGAGAAGGAAAGCCACTTATCACGGCTGTTAACAGTTTTAAAAAACAAGAGCAAAGCACACTACAGATGCAGACAGCTGCTCCAACAGAACAAAACCAAGCTGTGGTTTCCAAAGTATTTAGACATTCAGAGGATTCTGTCCTTTTGTAAAGCACTTTAAAATCTGCTCATGAGGACTGCTGTATGTTTGATACTGCTGTAAATTCTGCTCCTGTTGCTACCACAACTTTTGCCATGTGAAAATAGGGAAAACTATCTTTTCTGATCTGTCTGTACCATAGGGTATAAATGCAATAGATAAGATGCTTTGGTAGTCAAAATTAACAGGAAGAATAACAGGCAATTTTTTTTTAAATGTTGAGCAACTTCATAGCTGTTACTAACCTCAGCAGGAACTAAACTTTTTGGAAACCAGAGCACGTATTTAGGCACTTTATATTTAGACCTTTCTTCTCCAACCCCTCAAGATAGTCTGTCTTTGCACTTGAATCTACAGTACTTATTTTTTTGCAATTCCAATCACCTTGAGTTAGAGAAATGAAGCTGTCCTTTTTTTTCCTTTCTTTTCTTTTTTTTTTTTTTCCTCACTTTCCCCTTTGCTTGTGATGTGTGTGATTGCATTGTAGGAGGTTTGGCTGCCTAAATTTATTTTTACCCTAAAGGTGACCTTCTACAAGTATTTCAGCCACAACACAATTATTTCTTTTCAAATCTGTATTGCACTGATAGAAATGGAAATGGTTTCAACTCAATTCTACTGTAGAATAAGAAGCCAGGATAGAAGAACTGTATTACTCAGCAAATCTCAGTTCCATGAAAAGGCTTATTGAACAGCTAGTGAAGCAGAGACTAGGTTAAATAACTCACTGTCAGGTACCAGCTGTCATAAAAGATTAGACACAGTCATTGAGTACATAGAACTGTTAATTTGATTCAGCATTTGTATTCCTTTCTGGTATGATTCAAATGTTTCCACTTCAGCTGGCACTGAATGGACAGATTTCTCTTTATGGACTACTCTATAATCATTAGAAGGAACAGTGTAATATAGACTATTACCTTATACCATAGAAAAAAAACCAACAACAACCTCCCAAAGGCTCCTTGCTGATTGAGGATATTAGTTACTTTGTATATTATGATAATATTTGCTACACTATTGTACAAAAACCAGTGTCACATGCAGGTAAAAATAAAAATGTGCCATAAACCCTCTATTTCAAAGTCTCAGACTACACACAGAAAGAATTTTAGTGTAGGTGTTAATGGACCAGAACTCATAAGGTGATAACAGACTCATAAATCCTAAAGTCAAACAGCTTTTATGCTAAGGAAATATTGTGTTTGCATTTAAGCTTTCTTTTAAAATATGTATGTTAACAGTTGAAAACACCTATTAAAATCAAATAAGAGAATGGATAAAAAAATACTTTCTCGTACATATTTTTATTTCAAATGTCAATGGGAATTCCTTTTCCTACATTCAGTGGAATTTCTGGATACATTCAGTTATTTAATGACCATTGATTGATTCACCAAGTCATACGTTCTATACGACAGAAGTAAATTTCAGGTATTTTTCACTCTGTGGGCTATACTTATGAAAATCTGACTAAGATGTGTATTTGAATCTTCCCTGTGTACTAAAGCATCTCACAGAGGATAGATGATCTCCAGCATTTCTAGTCATGGCTTCATTTATGCAATTGTTTGCTTATTTATTTATGTATTAAAAATTAGTATTAAAAGAAATATTGATTTTTTGCCTATGAAATAATCTTTAAAAAAGAACCAGTGAAACACCTTTCACCTTGTCCCTATTATCTGGCTAGGCATCTACATACTAATAAAGCTCCTAGTTCTCAGAACTTGTCAAATTTAGAAGCTTTATTCCAGTTCTTTGAGAAGCTGAAAACTGAAAATGAAGCATTACTCTTGTGCATTTGCAAGCTGAAAAACAACTTATTTGTATAACTTGTCTGTTAGACTATTCCTTTCATAGAGTAATCATATTTCCTTCATGAAAGCACAAGAAGACAAGGCAACACAAGAAAATTCCTATTTAAGCTTTAAACTGCTGTCAGTAAACTGTTTAGTAGAATTAAAAAGACTTTGTCTCACGCAGAAAAGCTTAAACTGCAATAAAAAAGTGTATAAACCCAAGGAACTGAGACCTAGTTTATTTGTCCGGTGGACAGGTATGTGATAAGTTTACTGATCTTTTCCTTAATAAGGAAATTGATATGCTAATAAAAGATATCTCAAGCAAATTAAATGTGCATCAATATATTTTTCTTCAAGATGTTTGTTCAGTAATCCTATAACCTCAATTGGAATGGACCCCGCTGTGAGAGAATGGGAATGCTAACATGAGTAACCCTGTGTGAACCTACCAGCCTAGGAAATGAAAAGTAGTAAAAGAAATACAAAGGAGGAAATAAAATTCAGACAAAGATACCTAGAGGCATCAGTGAGTCACAGTGTTGTCATATCAATAGGCAGTCTTCAGTAATAGAGTTTCTGTAGAGATTGTCAAAAAATATCATAGCTGATGACACCCACTGCAGTGTGAGTTGGAGCACCTGTTTTCCTGTAGAGAGATCAGCTGAAAGTACCAAATATTTCATTGTTAAACAATTCCAAAGATGTTGGTTTGCATGCCTTCTCCAGTTCTCCTTTTGACTTACCTCACCAGAAAACCAAATATTTTATTCATCAGTATGAGACGTTAAATAAAAATAATTTTTCTTGCCAGATTAAAGAAAGGGTATATACTTCATTCTTTGAAATTTAACGCAAAGAAATTAAGAAAAATCATTCTTCATATTTAGTGTAACTGAAATCTATCTAAAAATTTCATTTATTGTATAGGATAACTCAAGTACTGGCTACTCACATGCCATCATGTGAGTATCTTGAAGCTATCTTATCTTTTTCTTTACTGAAGCTCTGCAAACTTTTAGTTAGCTTTATGTAAATTGGTTCATTATTCATCTACATCTGGCAACTCTTCTGTGTCTTTACATTGCATTGTAAATAACCACATGAAGCTAACTTTGCTTGTGTGTAAGGTGTGTTTATAGAACCTTTATTTTCTTTTGCACTTTTCTTTCCTTTTCTGAAGTACATATTCTTCCAAGAAACACTGGGAAAAGACCTTTTCACAAATAGTTATTGCATTTTTTTTGTCCTCTGTTTATTTTTTAAAGTGATGGACTGAGGAGGGGTGAAGTTTAAATTAATAACATCCTCTAACTGTAGCATAGTTCAAACATATCCCTTCCTAATTAAGCTCAAAAGCTCAGAATTGAAGAAACAGTATATGAAGTAGAAACATTACAGTATAAAAGTTTAGAATATAAAAATAAAGAAAAACCTTTTCCTGCTCTGAAATTGGAAGTTTTATTTTTCTTTCAAAAGTGCCACATAGTGCTAAAATTAGAATCGCCACTAAGGGTATATACAACTTAAACAGTCTCTTCTGACAAAAACATTTCTTGATGTTTTTGATAAAACAAATGAACATATTGTCCTGAATTACATATATATATATATATTTGAAGCTTTGCAGCTGAAACAAAGTAGTGTCAAATCACCTCCTTTTGTATTAATGTTCTTTCCTCCTCTTTGAAATTGAAGGTGAAACCTCTCTCCCTTATTTCTCATTATGTACATATAGAAACTTACTCAACTTCTTTAGAGTCTTCAGTGAAGGAAATTTACATCTCAGGTTTGTTCCTGTCATTGTTGGTTTAGCTTTTGATTTATTATCATGTTTATCTTTCCACAAACCATTTTCTGTAGACAGACAGAAAAATTTCCTTTAAAGTTCTACCATAGTAGTTCATTTCATTTGCAGAAACAGCAGAATAACTTTGCTTGAGAAAATCTTGATAGTTGAAAATAAGTGATCAAATGGAGATTTTTTTTACTGCTACCAATAAAATAAACTGCAAACATGTTAAAAACAGAATTTTAGAATTAACTTTGTATTTAGCAATTACCTAACATCATGAAAAAATAAAACCTCCAAGTCACAAGAAGATGATGAGTAAATCAAACTGCCTCTGAATAATTCTGCTGGGAAGAATGTTCTTTACTTTAAATACTCCTTTACCTGGGTAATCTACCAGCCTTGATAATTGTTGTTTACCATGGATCGAATGTGATCATTACACATAAGAGAAGATTAGGCCCATTAGAAATATCACCAAATTCAGTAAGGCAATCAGTAAAATGCTCTTTATCATGAATAAAGGGGCCAAAACCCCCTTATTTTGGAGTAATAATTCCTTTAGAATTGGTGGCTGATATGGAGAGAGAGATAGATATGAATTCAGAAACAATAGTCATATATTCTTCAAAATTTCAAATAATCTCAGATAGTGATTCTGTATTTATTCATACATTCAGTCTAGAAACTCATACTACTATCTTTCCTAGTTCACAATTAGGGTAAGAGTAAAGGGACACACCAGGTGGCAGAACTGACCCTTATATTAATCCATTCTCATGTTTCTCTTATAGACCTTTTTTTTCAGGAAAAATTCAGATTTCAGATATATGTAGCGATTATCAGTCTGATCCAGTCTGATCCATCCATCCATCATCTGATCCAGTCTGATTGATCCATCAATGAAATGAATGATCATTTAACTGACCTTGCTGGATCCTGGATCAGGAATTTAAACCATTTTGGCTCTTTCTAATGGTATAACAAATATTTCATCTGGGTAATATATCTGGAAATTACTTTTTTAGACCTGAGTTCCAGTGTAACCTCAACGTAAGGTAACCTCAGATTCAACAGAACCAGAATGTATCCACTGAATGTCTAACCACTTCAGCCCATTTTATTACTTTAAATATTACTTTAACGACCTGCGAAAAGCCTCATGAATCGAGGCAGGAGCTCCAAAGCAAGGGTTGTCTCTGTCTCTCATCTCTGTATTTTCTTAAGTATTTGCTTCTGCTTGAGAGCCCCAAAGAATAAGTTGGCAGACAAAGGCTCATAAGAAATATGATTTCTCAGTTCTTCCTTCAAACAGAAAGATTAATAGAGTTAGTAAGTGGAATATAGATGATTACATAGTCCAATATGCATAAATTATACTTTTAATATGAGCACAGCATACACAACACCAGCTTATGAAATTATCCAAGCATATTACTGCACTGTAAGGAAGGATTTCTTCATAATTTTTAATTACTCTGATACCTTAGAACTTGCTTTATTAGCTTAATTATGCCACACCTGTTAATAACACTGATGTGACTGGAAAAAAAATTATATAGGAGTTATATTGTGCCAGAAAGCTTGTGACAAATAAGCAAGTAATTCTTTGCAGAAACACATTTGGTGAACTGCTTTGGAGAATTAAGTGCTGTATTTTTGTTAGAGGCTACAGCTGATAATTGATTACCTCTAACATTTACTCTATATAGTATTGTTTTAATTTATGGCAATCTCAATCAGATGACCCAAGATAAGATAAATGTCGGATTCCAAATGAATTCAGTCTACGAAAATCCCATTTTCAACATTTTAACTGAATTTCAAAGGAATTGTCTTCATTCAAATATAGTACTGCCTTGTTGTATATTATTTCACCCAGTACCATGATTTGGAAACTTTTCTTAAAACAGTATTTGATTAATATTATTAATGGAGCAAAGTTAGGATTTGAGACAAAGATTTTCAATGTAGAGATGCTTTCTCTTTATCTGTTATATCTACAAGGAAGAATAATTAAAAAATACAAATCCTCAAATGTGTCTGCCTCGTTCACTCAGTACAAAATTTACTATTAGTTACTTTGAAAAGAAAGAGCAGTTGGACCTTCTTGTAAGAGGAAAGATTATATGTCTTGACATATATTTGTCATATTAAGCTCATAGGTGGGCAAGTAGGAGCAGTAAAAAGGAAAGGAATATAAACGTTTATTCAATATTTGTACTGAAACAAAATGAACACTATGTTTAAAAGAAGAACAAAAAGAAAAAAAAAAGATTGTATTTAATTAATAAAAGCCAGAGAGTCTGGAAAAATTAGATATATTATTAAGGCAATATTACCCTAAGTATAGACCAGTCTAATCTTTACACATTTAAATAATCAATATAATCAAGAAATTGTCAAATATCACCACACTGTTTTTCCTTTCACCTGACTTCTACAGTTGTTCTTTGTTTGTCCCTCATTGACATTTTAAATTACCTTTATCTCTATATAGAATACTCACTATTTTTAAATGGTGGAATTCACATACTATATAAAAATACACTTTGATGCCCATCAATTTTTTTTTTCTTAAGAAATAATAGCATATCCAATAACATTTCTACAAAATTATCTCCCCCTTTCACTTTCTTACTTTCTTCTGTAGTGTAACCAAACATAATGTGTAGCTACCCTGACATGGGGCTAATACATTAGCATTTTCACTTGATTTCATCAAGTACATTTCTACTTTAGAAAGTGACTCTGTGAAAAGAAGAAAAGGAAAGAAATTCACTGGGAATACATGTTTATTGTCTATGAAGGTTTTTTTATGCCACATTTTCCCATTTAAGTAAACATTTGGATATTCTTTTCAGCCCTGCATACTCAGCCTGTGATTTGAGAATCAAGTTGGCTCCTTTCCATCTCATCAATTATCACCAATAATACAGGTTTTGCAGGCCAAATTAGTCCCTTGTTTGCACCTGTGCTCCCTAATGCCATCACTGGGTTTGCACAGCTGTAATTGCCTCGAATATAGTAAACAGCTCAGATGATGCACAAGGTGGAATTGGATCCACATATGAATCGCTTTTAGCTATGTTGGCTGTAAAGTCAACTAGAATAAAGAGCAGCAAAACTTCCCCTTATTGGGAGTTGGTAGATGCAATGTTTTCAGGAACAGCTCTGTACTTTGATTGCTGGGAGCAGAAATGCATTTTGTTACACTACTGCAATGGACAGAAAACAAAAGGAATATGATTTAGATTTTCTGCAGAAATCATAATTTGAATGTACTATCTGAGTAATACTTTGTAGTTCAAACATAAAATAAGATCCATATTCACTTTTTGCAGATTTGGGGAGTTCAGATATGTAGTAAAGAGAAAGCTATCAATGATCAGTCTAAGATTTCAACATAGTTCCTGACAAATGCTTATAGTAGGAAGTAAAGTTTTACTCTTTAATCAATGGGATTAAAAATAGTTTTAGAGCCTTTAATCCACCAGATTTAACTTCTTACTGTTATCTATATTTTTTTTTTTCCCCAAGTCAAACAAAGAAATCCTCACACTAAATCTAGTAATAAAAGGCCTGGATTTTAAAGTTTCTGACTATTTATTAAGTGTAATCATGTCTGGGTATTCTCTACAGTGATGATGAACACAGCATGTATTACACAATATTCTTCCTTGCAGTATGTCAGAGAGCATAAACACAGAAGGCCAAAAGCCCTTAATCTCTCAGGCAAACCTGTCCGGGTTGCAGATAAGGGCCTCTCAAATAGTTCTGTCGTCCCAAAACACAGTTCTTTTCAATCCAGTAAACTAATATCTAAATCAGCTTTTATAATTGCATCACCTGCTGCAACTGGAAAAGCAGAGCCTGATCCCAGCCTTCTACATCAAATAGAAACATTCTCATACTTAGCAGAAATATGTTCAGAAGCTTAGAAAACCGATAATATTTGAACGCCAGCTACATAAAGCTATATTTGAACAGTCTAATGTTTCCATTCTCTCTGGGCATAAAAATTACACTTCTTATAACAGACTTTTCTTCCTTTGAACCTGTTTTCCCTTGATACCAGGTTGCAAAGTGCTATCCACCAAGGCATCTCTCCAATCATTAAAGAAAGACCTTTTGTGATATTTTTAATTAGTTTTAACCTTCTTCACATCTTCAAGCATGGTTATGGACACTCATTGATTTCAATTACCATACTGATAGCTTACTGCTTTGCCCTCCTTATTAAAATGAACTTCTAGTATTTCTTTTGAAACATAGGGGTTTTTACTTTTAACACATTGATTTGAATTTGTTTGGATTTTCTGTGTTCAAAAGTTGAGCACTGTAAAAAAACTTCATATTTATGAATTTGCATATACATAACAGTTTTGAAGTCAGACAAGTACTTTATAAAATGTTTTATCCTGAGTACTTATTTTGAGATTTTTGGGGAAGAGGAGAGTGTTTTCATGTTTTTCACATAAATGTGAAGCTTGTAAATTCATTACATCCATGAAAAGAAGCAGAAATCTGTTACCAACAGCAGTGTCCAATATTAATTCTTATTTGCTCAGCTTCCAGCTAATCTCACTAGGGTGTTTATCACCTAGAAACCAAATTTGTACACAGTAATACTCCTTATAAAGCACCTCTCATTAAAGTTGTATGCACCTTCTGTTCCAAAGGAAAGGAATTTTCCAGTTGACTGACAGAAATAAATCACATATTTTCCCAGTTTTTCAAATACCTACATTTCAGTTCTGTAAACTCCAGTCTCTGCTGTTAGTTTTCGACATAAAGATGTGCAGTACTTAGACAGCATAACACATTCTAATACCAGTGTAAGTATTCTTGCTTCTCTTCTCTTCTCTTCTCTTCTCTTCTCTTCTCTTCTCTTCTCTTCTCTTCTCTTCTCTTCTCTTCTCTTCTCTTCTCTTTTTTCTCTTTCTTGAATAGGTCATACAAACCCTGTAAATTCCCTACTTAATTACTGATAAAACATGTTGAAGCAAGGTCTTACCCTGCCCTACAT
>KZ505778.1:110691-145996 GCA_002844005.1 Limosa lapponica baueri | reverse complement strand
ATAGAGGAAATTTGGCACTGTCTCTTTTCTTTTTTTTTTTTTTCCCCACCCTGAAGTAGCACCACAAAGAATTTCTCCCATCTGAAGTGTGATCTATATTTGTTGACACTAAGTCTTTCTACCGGGATACCACTTTTTGTGTCCTCATAGTTCAAAGACTCCTGTAGACTGGGGAGTACCTGGCTTCCAATTCAAAACAGTAGGTTATTTACACAATCTAACAAGCATCAGTTGTTCTCTAGCTAATAAGGTACAGACGTGCCTCTTTTACTTTGCCTTTGAATTAGTGAATATTTAATTTATTTGGGAACGTTTTGACTTTCAGACCTATGTCCCATTTTAAGGACCTATGTTCTTATTTGGTTTTGACGCTTCTTTACTGGTAAACAGCTACTTAACTTCTATTGCTAGTTTTATGTTTTCATTGATCCTTGTCTCATACCCCATTCAAAAGAAAAAATACAAAATAAATACAGATATGTAATTGCAAAGCCAAAGCAAGATTATCTAGAAACTAAAATTCAAGGTGGCAAAACAGTTTCTAAAGAAAATAACAAATAAGGTAAGAAAAACAGTGGTATCCTCAAATGTCAGACTATGATAACTGTCATTACTTAAACTGCCTAGAGCTTCCAAGTTCTAGCGAAGGAAAGAATCTTGTCTTTTTAGGTTCCATTAATAGCAGTAAATATTTGTATTAATTTAATTTTTTTTTGTTACAACTACTGTTCAATAGAAAGTTGGCTGACTGTGTGCATTATAAAGAACATTCTTATTTCTGGCTTTGATTAGTTTGCATAGAGTCATTGCTGCAAGTTGGCTGTGAAATAACTCTTAAGCCAGATTTCCCTGACATACACTTTCCTTTGTTCAGAAAATACTTTTCATAGAAAGAACAATTTTGAAGACTTGGTAATGATAGAGGCATACAGGCTGTTAAACTGGTTCTATTTCCATAATCCTTGGTAAAGGGAGTTTTGGACATAGCTCAGGCCTGACTTGGAGGAGTATCAAGACAGATAAGAATTACCTTGGTTTCAATTGTTCTATTGCACCACATTTTCATCACCTAATACCATAAGTTCCGTTAATCTTCTAAAAAAATATGACACATACTCAAACAAAATTTCCTCCTTCTGCAGCCTTTTATTTCAGTGATCCCTTTATAATGCCATATTCACCACTAGCATTTGCTGTGACTCAAAAGGATGGTATTTATCCCAAGTGAAAAAATGATTCCTGGAATACCCTTAATTGCAATGAAATAAACAAAGCCCTTTAAAGTTCATACCAGAAGTTGAACTAACATATAGAAGCAAATCTCTATTATGCAAATAGACTAGATGATCTCCAGAGGTCCCTTTCCAACTCCATAGTATTCTGTGATTCTGTGATTTTGTGAAATGCAACTTTCGTTAAAACATGAAGTTCTGCATAAAGCTGAACTGCTGACTCTGCACTACTGGGCATTTAAAAAAAATTAAAAAATAAAGGAATAATTGAACGCAGAGATTATTATTGTAGAATAAAGCATATACAGTATGTATTCTAAACCACAGTGATGCAGATGATTCATCAGATGCCTGGATCTCAATCCACCAAGCATTGAGCTACTTTTCTAAGCCATCTCCCTTAGTGAAAAGTAGATTAAAGATTCTGACTCCTCTCACAATGACTCTACACAGTGAAGTGATGACATTAAATATTTTTTACAGCTAATTTTCTAAGTGTTTATTTTCATGATATCTGTGTCTGTCTATCATGTGCTAATCTGTTTTTTATGTGAAATGCAAATGAGAATCCAAAGCTTCAACATTTGGTAAAGCCACAATGTTTTATGCTTTCTGATCTCCCTAACTGACTTTGGAATTACCCATTCTTATGTGTGAATATTTCCAGATATATGCCAACTGCACCAGGCATAAATGAAGTGCAAATCATGTGCATTTTAGATTAAAAGAACTCATAAATAAATCATCTTCACACTGCGGTATCTCTGCACTTTCCTAAAGGAAGAACTCTGGGAAACAGATATAACTGATCATAGCTTTGTTTGATAACTTTCTAGCTCTAGCTTATTCTATTGGGCAGACTGTCCAATATTAGAGAGTTCAAAGAGTTCAAGGCCAGAACAAACAAAAAAGTGTTCAATTTTACTTCATATATACTCAGTCAATTAGGTTTCATAAAAGAGACTTTTAGCTGGTCTAAAACACTTTGATAGCCAAGACACCACTCTCTGTGCCTCAGTTGACAAGAGACCAGCATATCATGATGTCCAACGATCCTGCAGTGGCAGAGAACTGATTAAGTGAGGTACACCAAAATGGTCGTAGGCAGCAAATGACATCCCATGTAGTAAAAAAACAGTATTTCTGCAGTCCTAGAACAGTCTTTGAGGGGAATTCCCTCCAGTGTAAACTTCAGTGGACACAAAGCCTCAGTAAAGGATGACAGTTATCCTATCTTCTCCAAGCTAGAATCATTATAAGATATCAGTGCTTCTAAATCAAAGAAGTGAACAGACTGTTTAATGAGTAGGTTATGAACATTCTCTTAAGTGAATACAAATTAGACTTAACCCAACAATAGTAAGACCCAGTAAAAGGTTATTCAAATGTCAAAAACTTGATACAGACTGTGGGTGTTTGAAGCCTCTGAAGTTTAGAAGTAGATGCGCAAATAATACCAGAGCTAGATGATTACCACTTGCTGTTCCATACCCTTCACCAAGATTTCTTTTTCTTTCTGTATCTGGGTTGTAGTAAACAGGCTCAGGAACGTTTAAATTATGTTCCAGTTAGAGAAATGTGAATTAGTCAAGAGTCTGGGACTGTTCCCAAATTTTTCCCCATCATCTCATCTAAATTTACTTTATCTAAGAATATGTTAAGGCAAAGAGCTATGTTTTTCAGCCAGGGAAACTTAAGTGTATGTAACTTAAATTATTTAAAGGTAATTGACCCTAAACATAGTGTATAATTAGCGTCTAATCAGCGTCTAATCTTCCAGTTCATCAGAAAACAAAATGCTTTATCACACCAAACAATAAGAATTAATAATTTGGTTTGCCCATAAAAGTTATTTGCTGTAATTATCTCCATAGATGAAATACCTACCTCCATAGATTTCTCTTACATTTTTAACACATGCTGAATTTTTCCTTATTTATTTTTAGAATATAGTTAATAGGTACAGTACTAATTATCATAAGGTAATCAAGGTAGTAGTTTAAGATATCAAAACACAAACATATTTCTGCTCTACAAACAATTCTACAATTCAGAACATTCCCTGTGGTATTCGTTGGCATAGAATGGACTTTTCACAATTATAATTACCACTACATTGCATCTACCATGAACAAAAATCAATCAGTTCACAGATATGTGAATTTTACTGAATGCTTAACTCCCTCAGTCCTTCTTCTCACCATGTTCTGCCAATGTGTAGCATCATGTCTCAAATCTACATGAAAACTATAATAAAATCAAAGGGAAAGTAATACATTCTTGCTGTTAGCGTAGCAAATCCTACCATGAAAAGCAGATTTTTTACAGTGAAATCTATGACCGTAAACAATTCCTCAAGCAAACAGAAATTGGTCTTTTTCCTTAAGAGAAGTGATCTTCGAATAAAAAGAGTTGAAGACTGACACTAAATAAAAAGCAATGTCATAAAATTTAAAGCACACTGGTGAGCAAATGTTTATGGTTGAGCAGTATTGTACAGGAAATAAACCTCAACTTAAATGTTTAAAACATCACAACTAGAAATACTAATCTTAATTAAAATATATATACATAATTTCAGCTAAACAAATGTGAGATACTGCGGTGTAATTGGACTGTTTATATACATAAACATAATATTTTTATAATGTCAAAGCTTATCTGTGAAGGTTAAATACATAAAAATAACCACGCTATGCAGAATGCAGAATCTTTGATACATACAATTTAAACCACATTCCTTGCTGGTGGTAGCTACTGCATTGGATTCAATAGTTGCATTGACATAAAACTGTGAGGAATGTGGTCAACAGTTAACATTTGTTGGAGAAATGTATTTACATTATGTCACAATTTGGCGATGGACAAGATGCTAAAAAGTTAGCACTGTGGAGCACTGTACAAAGACTGTACTCATTTTTGACACATACCAAATAGTTGTCCTTTCTTGTTCGAGTACGAAATATTTATGTGGAGTAGGAATTTTCTCATCTTCAGTGTATTGATTGGTTTTAATTAAAATTTCTACAGAATAACGTAACACTAGATTCTTAGGAACAGTGACGAAGTTTTATTAAAACCACACAATGATATGATTCAGAAAGTTCAACTTGCTGCATAGACATTTATTCATGAAACAATCATTATTGTTATGACAAAACTTATAATTGCTAGGTTGAAGAAATTATAGTTTCTTTATTATACCCAACAAAATAAATTTTTAATTATAGTACTAGTTAATTGGTTTCTTTGAGTGTATTTCATTTATTATAGTCTGGATATACAGATGTAATACAAATAACTATGCAAAACTTTTCTTATGTAACTTCATTGCTGAACATAGTAACTAAATTAGAATTTTATAGCAACAGGCTTTTTGTGAAGCATGTCAGCTTCTTTATAAAGTAAGCAGCATACTCTTGGAGTAGTCCTAGCTTTTTTTCTGCCTCAAAGTCCTAAGTGAAAATGTGCAACATCTATGTTTGTATCTATAGTTATAGTAAAATAAATAAATAAATAAATAACCATTTAACTTGAGGAGAAGGTAGTTTTCTGTCTACTAAAAGCTGTCCACCAAGGCCCAGTTTTTATGAGTGGCTAATGTGATGTCAAGAATTTAGAAGTGGATGCAGTAATATAGTTATCATAAGCATATATTAGTATGTTATATTATGATTATATGATTTGAAAATATACATTGTTTATCTCTAACAGTTAAAGAAAAAAAATCCCAGACTAATTTCAGAATTTACTATAGTGGTTTCTCTAGAGGCCAATATATATATTTTCTGTGGAACTGTCACACTTCCCTCAAGTGTAACATCATTCAGAAGTGCATTGCTAACATTAAGCCATCTATGGATATTGATTTTTTCTACCTTAAATAATATAATAATGGAATAATAAATGTTTCTGAAATTCATCATGGAAAAAAATGTTACACAAATGTTCATCTAATCAACTTAAATCAAGCTAAAAACTGGATGAATGACAGATAGCCATTCTAACAGAGATACAGGTGTTACAGAATGACAGGTATTGGCACAGACTGATCACAGAGTCAGTGTCTGATTTTGTACAGAAGAAGAAACTCGGCTGAGTTGTGACAAAAATAATGAAATAGTACTTAAAATATAAAAGGAGTTAAAATAATTAAGCCTTTTTTTTTCTTCTTCCCACCTCCAACACCTCAACTTAATTTAGAATTTTCCTGGAAAAAAAAATAAAAAGAAGATATGAAAACATTAAGAGATTTTGTATTTAGTATAAAAAGTTATCACTTCTTAAAATATTAAATGCTAAATACAAAGTAGTAGTTGCATGGGTATTGACAGAACTGATGTTTCATATCTTTATTTTATTTCTAATACGTATTTTCACCACACTAAGTGCTTTATTTAAATGTATTTTCATCAAACTTATTTTCAGTATAGGATACTGTCAATTAGTAAGGTTGTGCATGTGTTATATTAAGATTGAAAATTGCAAAACTGTTATTAAGGTATCAAATTTAATTAATTTTGATTCACAGCTTGGTAATTTTTATGTCCAGAATAAATTGATAAAATGTATTTTGTATACTAGTGAAAACTCACTTAAGATGATAGAAGTGATTTAACTGGTACAATATGCTGCATTGTACGAAGTACCAACCTTTCAGACAAAACATTTTCAGCAATTACTGTACTCAACATTTCTTCATTTGCTTTAGTGAACATTAAGAAAAGCAAAACCAACTTACTGAAATACTCTGATACTTAATTTGTTCATGTTTGATTATTGAAGAAGTTGTTTGATCAATGGCCATATACAAAGACTCAGCTTTCTAGTGAATGACACAATTACAGAATCACAGAATCATTTAGGTTGGAAAAGACTTTTTAGATCGCCAAGTCCAACTGTCAAACTAACACTACTAAGTCCACCACTAAACCACGTCCCTAACCGCAACGTCTATCAGTCTTTTAACTCAACCACTTCCCTGGGCAGCCTTTTCCAATGCTTGACAACCTTTTTGGTGAAAAAATTTTTCCTAATATCTGATCTAAACCTCCTCTGGTGCAACTTGAGGCCATTATCTCTTCTTATTTGGGCAAAGAGACTGACACCCACCTTGCTACAATCTCCTTTCAGGTAGTTGTAGAGAGTGATAAGGTCTTCCCTCAGCCTCCTTTTCTCCAGGCTAAACAACCCTGGTTCTCTCAGCTGCTCCTCATAAGACTTATTCTCTAGAACCTTTACCAACTTTGTTGCTCGTCTTTGGATGCATTCCAACACATATTTTAAAGGAGTACTTAAAATGGAAAACGGATTTTGATTGTTTTTATGCTTCTTGGAATTTCATGGCTGCATCAACAGAAGTGTTGATACAGAGCATGAACTATGTCATTGACACATTTTCCCCATAGATCAAGTCCTAATTTGACAAATCAAATAATTTCAAAATAAAAGCTATTCATAAATTGTCAGGGAAAACAAAACAAAACAAAACAAAGCAAAATATAGGAAAAGAAAGACGAAGTAACAGAAGGGACTAGATAAAACTTTTTTCTTAAGATATTACAGGTAGGGATAGTAAGTGCCCTTGCAAACATTTGGAAATGTTCTCTTTAAACGTCTGATCCCAGGGCATTGATAAGTGTGCTATTTGCCTTCAGAGGCTACTTATATAAATTTATTTTGCTATTGATCAAAATGTTATCATTATAATTAAGACAGAGTATACGTTTTCCTAGTAAAATTTAGTTATGAAAGAACAGCTTAGGTTACATCAAAGTGTCTATCATAATTCCATTTTCCCTGAGGTATGCTTCCTTAGCTACTTATGTTGGAAAGAAAATAATCTGTTAGTGAATTGTGATTGCTTCCTTTACCTTTATCCAGATAGTTGCTCAGATTTCTTTTTTTTAAAGAGCATCTCTAGCCTGTAGTAGTACGGAGAAATAGAGCTGTCCAGCAGAGTACAGGGAAACCCATACAAGATTTGAAGAAGTTAGATTAGTTACTAGATACAGTCCAGTTAAGTGGCCTGGAGCTATGGGTAGGGTAATTTATTTTATCAGGAATTTATCTTACTAAGAGCCCATGTGGGCTAATTTACTTTATGTGAAGCTCTGTGCTGCAGTAGCTGCAGTATTCTGGGTACCTAACACAGTCTGGACACTTTCATTCTGTTCTGCAGTGTGT
This sequence comes from Limosa lapponica baueri, assembly GCA_002844005.1. Lineage (NCBI taxonomy): Eukaryota > Metazoa > Chordata > Aves > Charadriiformes > Scolopacidae > Limosa > Limosa lapponica. Next base: position 138,578 of record KZ505778.1, on the reverse strand, counting down.
GATGCTGAAGAGACCGTATTAGTTCCTGGTAGAGTGGAGCAAAGAAGGCAAGGGTGCAGGCTAATGGGAATGTCTGGCAGGTCAAGAACTGCCCAAGTTATTTTAACTGTCAGTGAGAAGCGTGGGATTCAGAAGAAAGAAAAACAGATAAGACCAAGTGCTAAATTCATAAAGACATCTTTATACAACATTGTCATACCTTATTTTTCAGTACTTATCTGAATTCTCAGTATTAAATGGTGAAAATAACTTTTTCCCTCCACAAAAATCTTAACCTTTTTGTGAATAACAACGGCTACAGGAAGATGGCTCAGACCAATATGGGACTAGGAAATCTGAGTTTCTGTTGAGGATCCCTTTTGATATTCTTTTGAGTTTATCCTCTGATTTCAGTGCTCCTCCTCACACTTTTCCCCTGCTCCAGCCTGGGTCCTTCCCAGAGGCTGCAGTCCTTTAGGAACTGCTCCAGCATGGGCCCCCTCCAAAAGGAGAAAGTTCCTGTCAGTATAAGATTGCTCCAGAGTGTGGTCTCCACTGTCTGCAGTTCCTTCAGGGCATATTTATCTGCTCCAGTGTAGGGTCTTCCATGCAATGTGGATAGCTGCTCCACTGTGGTATACTTAGAGAGCAATTCAATTATCTGAATACAGATCTAATGCCATTTTAGCCTCTGTGGGCATCCAGATGACATCTGAGAAGGTGCAAGTCTCTTATAGTTCCTGTGTTATTTCTGGCAGCATTATGGGGACACCTTGGATACCATGAGACGTCTGAAATGTCATTAGACCCCTGTGTTTAAGAAACTGAGTCACTTCTTCACTATTCTTTTAATAAATGTTAACTCTTTTTCAGAGAATATCGTGGTTAAATGAATATGTATGATTTTTTCAAGTGTCTGGCATAACTAACATATCAATTTCATTGGTGTATGTCAAATGACTGAGTTGAATTTATTCTTGCATTCATTTCTATCACTGCCTGCTTGAACACAGAGACAGGTGGATTTGAACAGAATAAGCTCCTGAGATAAAATACTAGATCACAAATTTATGGTAGGGAGTGGATATTTAGGGTTAGCATTTGGGTGTTGGATTTTGGTTAGTATTTTTAATTTTTAATTCTGTGAACAATACTAGATGTACTTTATAATATTGGGTGCAAAATATCCACAGGTGTGTAAACTTCTCCAGGAGCTTCTGATAGCTACACATATACCGGGTTAGAGAAGCACAGTGGGAAATAAAAAAAAATAAAAAAAAATACTGTTTTAAAAATAAATTAATTTCCTCCTAAAATTACAGAGGAAGCTGGATTACAGGTATGTTAGATTGATGGGAATCTTGAGCTGCTCTAAAGAAAGCATTCCTGAGGAGGATGGAGATGGTCCTGAAAAAAGACACGAGGCACTGTCATGGTCTTGCCTGTATGAGTTATCTGTGTCAGAATACATGAGGCACAGAGTCAGAAAGTTATCATGGAATGTCTTGCAGGTCTCTACAAAAAAATTTAATCCCTTTGACAGAAAATTCCTGGCTCTTATCCCAAGTAAGAAAGTAAGCTAGAATGGGATGCATATATGACCCTAGATCAAAAAATCAAAGTATGAAGGTGTTTATTTTTATATATTCACTTTCCTTTCCTCAGCAGAAAATACACTTGAAAGGGAGCAAAAAAGGAAAAAGCATAGTCCAATTTAAATACATGCATTTTACATTCCCGATTGGGACACAGGATTCACTACATGGAGCTTGTATCTTGTGCAGTACGGTATCAAGAACTGAAAGGACTCCTCTGTGCATAGTCCCTTCTCATTACCTTCAACCATGATAGAGGTGTTCGTGCAGGAGAAACTGTGATGACTCTCTCCACAACAGTGCCGGTACCCCCTTCTTTGCTTCTGCCCAGCAAAACAAATCCTGCTCCCCATACATCCCCAGGGTCCTCAGACACCCAGTCCTCCAGTAGCCAGCAAGCACAGCAGAAGCTGAAGCTGCAAAAGTAAAAAGCATCATTAAATTGAAAAATTCCTGCACTTGCAGTGAAATTGCTTGGCTCAACAGATATCTCAGGCCTAAACCTGCAATTTGGGGCATTATAGTCTGGGTTGGAGCCTGTTCTTCTGGAGTGTGAATGAATGCCCACAAAGAGCCAATCTCAAGGCACCAACACTGCTACTGAATCTTCACCTCCAATTTTGGCTGATCAAACCCAGGAGTCGGGTTACCAGAACAGCACGATACAGACAGCAACATTTACCACCTAGAACAGCAGTCAGGGACCACTGTAAGAACAGAGACCACCTAGATGAGGCGGTATCTGAATTCATCTCCTCCTTACCCTGGAAAGATCTGACCCAAGCTGAGTATGGTTTCAGCTCTGTACAAGCCATGCCAACCCAATCCACACAGGCAGTTGAAGGTGCAAGAGGTTCCGCAATGAAATCTTGTTTCCTCTCTGCTTCCAGTATCACACCTCTCTGCGATGGACTATCAGTATCACCCGTGCTGGCACCAGCCACATAATGCTCAACAACTCAGCAGCCCGAGCCACCATGAGGATCTCCCCAGTAGGACCACGACTCAGCGTAAGAGTGCGTTACCCACCCAGATGAAAGGTCTGTCCTTAGGTACATCCTCTGGGTGAAAATCAGCTTCAACCCTTCTGCACACAAGGTGGGAGGGTGAAGCAAGCCTCCATGATACCTACAGAAGTATTCTAATGTAATAACAAAATTATGTTTCAGGAATATTTTTTTTAGTGTTCGCTCTGAATTTTAGCCACTGTTAATGTTTTTGAAAATTATGAGTAAGCCTGAGTGATGTCATGCCCATTACAGTTTATGGTACTATTTCGAACATTATTTCCGGACAAGATCCAAAAATACCTCTGTGTCATAGTCATTTAAAAGGTATGAAGGCACTCAGTGTTAGCTGCTTAGCAAATATCAGAAGAAATGTCCATGCTTATAGAAGTTAGGAATAGTCTTCATAATTACGATTTTTAATATTTTAAATTATGTAACTTGATAGCCACAGCAATATGCAAGGCAGATGAGCCTGCTACAATATCTGCTATCAAAAATATGGGAGTGTCAAAAATTATCAAAAACTAATAAAAAATAGAGGAGTTAGTTATTTTGGTAAACCTACCCTGCAGCTCAAGTATACTTTGATGACCAACAGAAAACAATGCTTACCCAAAAGTCTTTTCTCCTGTAGCTGCGCTGTGTAGCAACTATTTTTCTGATTAATTTTGAAGTTGGAACTAGTAAATTCAATTGTAAAAGAAGTCTTTTGCAACCAAAATTTAGAATCAGTCCCAAAGATTTCTGTGTCATTTTGGGCTGGCTGCTCAAGTTCCAGTCAGTTAATCTCCCATCCTGTGTTTTGGCACTACTCTGGCATGGTGTTTAGAATCCAAATAAGGATTTCTATGGATGATATTAAACAAAGATTATTTAAACAATAGCTTGTTATAGTACGGGAATTATTTTCTACTACAGTTAAGAGATTCCAGCTGGCACCTCAACTGCAGCAGTACAAGAAATATCTGTAAACACAAATATTTAATGGCAGTCATGGCTGTCTAAAAAAGCATTTTCAATTGCTACCATGTATTGTAGTACTGTTTCATGTGCATAAATAAATACAGATAGGAAATCAGTGGGAGAAAATCAGGTATGTTTATAATTTAAATAAATGAACACCTAAGCAGGTAAGGTATTCCTGGTTTCAAGCTAGGGAGCTGAACAAGCAAGAAGTATTGTTCATGGAAAATATTACTCACACCAGGTAAATATAATCAGATTCCTAAAAACGATTTCTCTGCAGTGAACTCTAAACACACCAAAGAAATAACCACACCAAATAAATCTAATACTGTTAAAATTCACAGCAGCATACTTACATATAACTCATCATAAAAGCAGTAACCTTGAAAGCTACTTAAACATAGCAGACTTCACAAATCCGGAAAAATATATGAAGAACCATGCCTCTATTTATTTTCCTCGCACTTCTAACATTCAATTTGGCTGGGCACACAGAGACTACAAGACTACTGCTGATGTTATTTTATTGCTACCATGTATAACTAAAGGGGTTAGATGTCTTCTGTTATTAGACAGGAGTCCAGAAAGGGTTTTGTTCAAGGGTTGTCATTTGTTTTGAAGGTATTCTATTTTTGGGTTTTTGTTCTTGCTTTATAAAATGTAGAATTTTCTAAAATGTGTATACTTTGTACTGAATTAGATACTGCTTAATGTCTAGATTTGTTTATTTCTTCAAAATCTACGGTTAGGAAAAATGCATGCAAGAGTTATGAAATTTAGTAGGAAAATATTTAATATAGACCATATAAATAATAGCTGGATGATTTCACACATTTCCATAGATAAAAACTAATTATAATATAATGAACTGGCATATTTAAAATGATGAGGGATGAAAAAGTTAATGTTTACTATCATCTTCACCCCCTTTTCCATTAATTTCAAATTATGCCTTTAAGGTGCAGAATACCTAGGTTCCCAGATCTGCAAAGGAAGGCAGGCACCAAATGCCAACATTAAGGTCTTCTCCTGATAGCTTTTCTCATATTGTACCTAAATGAGAAGCTATATGAAGTTTTTTACAGCAGGTTCTAAATGTCTGCAGCTTAGGAGATATAGAACAGCCTGCATTCTGATAATGCCATGAGCTAAAGTGATTAATTTGGAGTTAAATCCTAGCAGGATTTACAATCTGAGCACTTCTAGTCCCAGCTGCCAAGGGAAAACACCAAATTCCCTGCAAACATAGTCCAAGATTGTGATAATGCTTCTGTCAAGCTCTTTTTTCATTACTTTCCCCTGCTTTTATCCAACAAACTAATACTTGGGAGAACTTGCCTCAGGTAGAGATTTATTTTTTTTTCCGTAGAAATTTTCTACCTGTCTTTCGTCTAAGCTGTTTGTCTTTTCATACAATATTTATTAAGCCAGAGAGACAGAAGGTGAAAATGATTCGTCAAATAAGTGATCGGGGCATTTATTAGAAAGAGTGGACATAACAATTCACATTCCTATCCCAATGAACGTATGCTGAAACCCTACAGATCCTGCACATCTCTCTGCAGGGCAAAAATGTTGTGACTTAACTTTCTTTCTGTTACCTTTGAATCATTATTTGGTCTTCCAGTATTTTCCTTTCTTGCTGCTTTCCTATCTAAACTAGGGAAACACCGCTCTCCCTCAAACCCAATGAAAGGTCATTTTCCTAATTTTCATAGCCCAATTTAAAAAAAAAAAAAGTATCCTAATTCATCTTTTCTTTGAATACTTTAGTTCAGGATAACCTCTGGTTTTTAAGTGTTTTTATCAAGAATGTATTTTAACTTATTTCATGATAGCTTCTGTCAAGCAATGAAAGTTTAAAGTTAATAGGTCAGTAAAATATCAAATTAGTTTCCAAACGTATCATTTGAATTCCAATTTCCTTGAACCAGTTCCTCATTGGAAGTAAATCAGCATAGTTCCTTGTATGAGTTCTTTGCAAATCAGCCTTCTCAAAAAAAAAACCCCAAAAAACTAAAACCCCTTTCATACTGATAGAAAAGGCAGTATGCAAAATCTTAAGAAGATTGGTTTCTTTCTGGGATGACTGAATGTTTCTGTATCTATGTAAATATCAAGCTTATAGGCATGATGTCACATGCTTATAGTCATGAAAAAGTTTATTCAACAATGACTTGCACTAAACTGGCAGATTTTAACACTTAAATTATTTTCATGAGATTCAAAATAATCTGCAAAACAGCAGCTGCTAATATTTGTCAAATTGGATCTTTAATTAATGATTGAAATTAGAAGAATTGGCAGATATTTGCCTTAATGTTCAGCAAAGTTTTATTAATGGTATTTGCTATGGACTTTTGAGTCTCTTACATTTATCTTTAAGGAAAACCAAGGAGGCATATAAGTGTTGTTAATTTAATCCATGTCCCATCATTGTATTTGTTATGAGTCCTGTGTCTACTCAAGTTACCAGACAATAATAAAGATAAATAAGCATCTGACTGAGCTCTGCAGATACTATTCTAAATGACTGAGTCAGACTGAAATTTTTCATATTGCCTAATGCTTAACAATGAAAGTAATTCAAGGACAGTTGCATTCTGCAAAGGTTCTTCATCATTTCAATAGCTTAAAGCCACAAGGATAGTTTTTAATTGTTTATGTGATATATTGATTGTCTCCTTCACTTTGTACCAAAAAAGAACACAGTAAATTAATAATAAGCTCAGGCCCAGCTGCAAAGTAACTGCTACAGGATAAGATTGATTTATATCTAAGGTGATGGCGCCTGGACTCCAGATAACTAAATAGGGAATATAAATTTCCTGCAACATCTCCGATCACGATCACAAGTTTGGTATTCAAAATTTCTGTTGATACAACAGACTTTGATATATGGCACTATAGTATACACTTGTGTGAATTAACTTTGAAAGTGTAAGAGTAGATGGGAGGTGAATGACTTCCTAGGATATATTCTTTAGCTCTTTCACACGTTTATATGAAAAAGCAGGTACCGAGTTTCTCCACAAAAGTAATAATGAAAAGTAATGAAGGCAGAAGTAGCTTGCCTCTAGCAAGACTAATGGCAAGGTCAGATTGCATCAATTAAATGAAAAAGCCTCCAAGATAAAGTTCATTCCACATATTATGAGCTTTTTCCCTCCTTTCAAACAAGTGCCTGGTTTTACAAGTATAAGGCTGCTTACCTGTAAATTTGTAGATCTACAGCACAAAGTTACTGTGAAAAAAAGATACTAAAATAGTAAACAAGAATATTAGACAAGTTTAGTTTTTAAAAAAAAACAAACATGCAACTGATAAAATGCAGTCTTCTTTAAAATATTCAGAAATACAGCACAATTGCTGTCAATATGTTCTTAACTGCTAAATACTTTCAAAATTTCAGCATTATTATTCCTTTTACATTTTGTGAAAGATTCTGAATGTTTAGAAACAATGTTTAATAATTAAAAAACAAGCAAACAAACAAAAAAACCCCCATAAAACCTGTAAGCAGATTGACATTTTCTCTTTTGAAGCATGATTGCTTTGCAGTTATCTGTGAGAAAACTCTCTTCTTGCTAAACTTTTGTCCTCAATATAGACATCTTAACATTACACATCCCTCCCGGGCAAGAACCTTGCATTTGAATCATAAAATCATAGAATCATAGAATTGTCTAGGTTGGAAGGGACCTTTAAGATCATCTAGTCCAACCATCAACCTAACTCTGATAAAAACCTGTCACTAAACCACGTCACTAAGCACTATGTCAACCCGTCTTTTAAATAGTCCCAGGGATGGTGCCTCAGCCACTTCCCTGGGCAGCCCATTCCAATGCCTAATAACCCTTTCAGTATAAAAATTTTTCCTAATATCCAATCTGAACCTCCCCTGGTGCAACTTGAGGCCATTTCCTCTTGTCCTATTGTCTGTGACTTGGGAGGGGAGACCAAGCAATAAGGTCTCCCCTCAGCCCCCTTTCCTCTAGGCCGAACAACCCCAACTCCCTCAGCCTCTCCTCATAAGACTTACTCTCCAGGGCACTGACCAGCTTCGTTGACCTTCTCTGGACCCGCTCCAGCACCTCAATGTCTTTTTTTGTGGTAAGGGGCCCAAAACTGGACACAGTATTCAAGGTGGGGCCTCACCAGTGCTGAGTACAGGGGCCCTTCTTAGATCTAAAATTAGAGGTAAATTAACTGCTGTCTCACCAACTCTAATACGCAATTTGGACAAAACCCAGTTTCAACTGATCCTGCACGCAGCCTCCTAAGAAGTGTGGTGCAAGGTAAACTTTCACCATTAGTTTTATTCCCTGTGAGCCACTGATTTATAGCTGATGCTTGACTATGGAAAAAAAAGCAAGAAGGCAGCAGAGCCCTCCAAATTTTGCAGAGATAGATAAGACCACTACCACAGAAATTACAATTTGCAAAGACCTCTGTGTGCCTCTACACCAATGAACACAGCAAAGGCAACAAACAGGGGGAGATGGAAGACACTACTGCTGCTACAAAGCTACAACCACATTGCCATTATGAAACCTGGTGGGAAGAATCCTATCACTGGAGTGCAGCTATTGATGGCTATAGGCAGTGCAGAAGAGACAGGTGAGGAGGGAGCAGCGGAGGCGTTGCCCTCTACATCAGGAAATGGATAGAGGTGTGAAGAACTGTCTCTGAAGAATAGCCATGAGCAGGATGAAAGCCTATGGATAAGAATAAGAGATGAAAGCAACAAAGGAAACTTTGTGGTTGGTGTCTACTATAGGCTGCCTGATCAAGGGGAGCCTATTGACAAAGCCTTCTTACTGCAGCTGCAGGAGGCATCACACTTGCAGGCTCTCATCCTGCTGGGGAACTTCAAGCACTTTGACATCTACCGGAAAAGTAGCACAGCAAGTTGTAGGCAATTGAGGAGACTCCTGGAGTGCACCGAACCAAACTTCTTAAGCCACATAATAGACAACCGCAACAGAGGAGAGGTGGTACTGGACCTGATGGTCACCAACACAAGTGAGCTAGTTGGTGATGTCAAGATTGGAGGCAGCCTGGGCTGCAGTGATCATGTACTGCTGGAGTTCAGTCCGGAGGGATGTTGGTCAGGCAAAGAGTAATGTCAGGACACTGAATTTTGGGAAAGCAAACTTCCAGCTTTTCAAGGAGTCAGTCAATAGGACCCCGTGGGAAACTGCCTTCACGGGAAAGGAAGCAGAACAGAGCTGGAAGACTTTTAAGGGTGCTTTCCTTAGAGCTCAAGAACTCTCGATCCGCAGGAAAGGAAGGCAAGAGATAAGCATGCCTCAGTCGAGACCTGCTGGGCAAACTAATGGGCAAGAAGAAAATGCACAGGCAGTGGAAGCAGCAACAGGTGTCCTGTGAAGAGTATAGGAATGGTGCCTGGTTGTGTAGGGATGCAGTCAGGAAGGCCAAGGCACAGATGGAGCTGAACTTGGCAAAGGACGCAAAGAATAATAAGAATGGTACGTCAGCTGGAAAAGGAAGGTCAAAGCAAGTATACACACCCCAGATGAGCAAGACTGGCAAACTGGTAACAACAGATGAGGAGAAAGCTGAGATACTTAACATGTTTTTGCCTCAGACATCACTAGTAATCTCTCTTCCTACACCTCTCAAGTGGATGGACCTCAAGGCAGGGACTGGGGAAGCAAAGTCCCTCCCACTATAAGAGAAGATCAGGTTCATGACCACCTGAGGAACCTGAACATACAGAAGTCTATGGGACCTGATGAGATGCATCCCACAGTCCTGAGGGAATTGGCTGATGTAGCTGCCAATCCACTCTCCATGATATTTGAGAAGTCATGACAGTCAGGTGAAGACCCTGGTGACTGGAAAAAGGTTTATTTAACCCATTTTTAAAAAAGGTAGAAAGAAGAACCCTGGGAACTACCACCCTGTCAGCCTCACCTCTGTGCCTGGGAAGGTCCTCTATGTGCTATGCTAAGGCACATGGAGGACAGTGAGGTGTTTTGAGACAGCCAGCATGGCTTCACCAAGGGCAAGTCCTGCCTGACCAACCTAGTGGAGTGGACAAGGGAAGAGTTAAGGATGTCATCTATCTGCACTTCTGTAAGGCCTCTGACACGATCTGACACAACATCCTTCTCTCTAAGCTGGAGATGTATGGATTTGCTGGGTGGACTATTTAGTGGATGAGGAATTGGTTGGATGGTCACACCCAGAGGACAGTGGTCAACAGCTCAATGTCCAGACAAAAAGTGGTGACCTTCAGGGGTCTATATTGGGACCAGTACTGTTTAATATCTTCATCAGTGACATAGACAGTGGAATTGAGTGCATCCTCAGCAAGTTTACAGACGACAGAAAGCTGAGTGGTGCAGTTGAAATGCTGGAGAGAGGGGATGCCATTTGGAATGACCTGGATAGGCTGAAGAAGTGGGTCCCTGTGAACCTCATGAAGTTTAACAAGGGCAAGTGCAGGATCCTGCACCTGGGTTGGGGCAACCCCCAGTATCAATAAAAGCTGGAGGTGAAGGGATTGAGAGCAGCCCTACTGAGAAGGCCTTGGGGGTACTGGTGGATGAAAAGCTCAACATGAGCCAACAATGTGCACTCGCAGCCCAGAATACCAAGAGTATCCTGTGCTACATCAAAAGAAGTGTGGCCAACAGGTCAAGGGAGGTGATTCTGCCCCTCTACTTCACTCTACTGAGATCGTCCTGCAGTACTGCATCCAGGTCTGGGTCCCTCAGCACAGGAAAGATATGGGCCTGTTGGAGCAGATCCAGAGGAGGGTGACAAAAATGGTTGTAGGATTGGAGCACCTCTCCTATGAGGAAAGGCTGACAGAGTTGGGGTTGTCCAGCCTGGAGAAGAGAAGGCTCCAGGGAGATCTTATTTTGGCTTTTCAGTACTTAAATAAGAAATAATTTAATAAATGAAATAATAAGAATCATACTACTACTACTACTGCTAATGATAATAACAATATGGCATGAAGAGTGTCAGCACTCTTCCAGAATACTGAATCTTAAGAAAATATTTACAATGTTTTGGGGGGGAATTTCTAAGTTTCAGAAGGAATAAGATAATTTATATTGAAGCTTAATAATGACCATGACCTTAGAGGTCAGCCAAAATATAAAAAATGTCACTTCACAAAAATGTCTCCACAGCCATCCAAAAGAACAAAAATTCTCACCCAAAACAGAGAGAAATTAAATATATCAGAAGTTGATCAGTAGTTACAGAGAAAATAAAATGTAGATTCACCAATTTATTCTGACATGATGAAAGGGAGGGTTGGTGCAGAACTATACATGAGATTTATTTTTAGTATTAATGGAAAGAAAAATACAGATAAAATAGTAGATAGTTTCAACTCCAGATATCATGTTTGCAATGATGCACTAATGTATTAAACAGCACAATGTGTACAAAAGTTTAAATTTTCTTATTTTACTGCACTTGATAAGACATGAACAATTTGTGGGGTAAAGTTCAGGTTTGTTTTTTTTTTATCTTAGTTCAATTGGGACAGAATTTCCACCAAAGTAACTTGAAGAAATCTCAGTTTTAATTAGATGACTCAGCATAAGAGAAGTCTGATTTTCAAAAGTGTTAAGAAACAGAAGTTTTTGATTTAGGTGTTTACATGATACCTCTTCATTACTGAGAAACACATTCAAATTCATTACAAAAACCAAATTCATTATTTATATGCTTTGTCTAAGTGGGGGAACTTCAGAAAGTGTATTCCCTTCCTCATAATATGGTTCATAAGAATGGTGGTGAGAATGAGTTTGGCTTAGTTAATATGTGACAAATTCTGTGCAGACAAATTGTAACTCTCAGATCTTGATTAGAAAAGTCGCTGTACAAAACTAAGTTTTCAGACTTGGTTTTATGACTTTAATTTTTTCACTTCACAGTTTAATCATTTTGTTTATTGATTAGTTTGTTGCCTATGGATATAAGAGAGAGCCATGTTTATCAGAAAAAGGTTGTATATATTTGGAGCCTGAATGAGGATCAATACACACATATACACAGAAACCAGTTATATGTAAGTGGGTTATATAAAGACAGAAGATATCCTTATTATTATCTAAGAATCCATACAACTTACATATCATTTTTTACATCAAATAATGCCATAACTAGCAAAGTACTAAATTGTATGTGGGCCTGGTTAGGGATTTCTGGCAACTTCTCATCGGAAAGCCTGAGCTCTAAACCTAGACAAAACCTAGAGAACCCTGATCCCCTTATGCACATATGGTGATGTTAGACTCCTACTTTTGTTTGCATTTTTTCTAGTTTTACTTTTTCAGCAACAAAACCATATGTAAATGGTGTGATACTATAGTTGGTCAGTAAAGAAGACACAAATTTAGCTCCCCTTCCTGCAAGATTTGGAGTAAGTATTTGAAGGTAAGTTTTCTGGTGCTGACGAAGAATATATACATATATACATTTTACAGATATACATATGCCTGTGTGTACTATAGATATGTACACAATCCTGGTAAGCGGATTGTGCAGCCAATATGTCTTGAACCAATGAACATCATAGTTTAAAGAGGAGAAGCTGAATGAAAACTGTCAAATCAGGTAACAAGTAGTCATATTTATTAGCTGCGATCAGATTCAAATCAATTAGGTCAAAACAGTGATTTGAATTTAGGCTTTTCACCTTTCTTGAGAGTATGAAATTGGCTATTTCAAGAACCTCTCTCTCCCTCCCTCTCACTCTTTATTCCTGTTGTTTGTTTAAAAGCTTGAATGAAGAAGCAATTGAATAATTGACCTGCATAATAGAAATTTCAAAAATCTTTGTGGGACAGTAAAATAATTTCCCATGCAGTTCTACTTATTCCCTGTGAGAAAAATAAGTGGAACTGAAGGACTTGTCTACTTTTAAAAATAGAATGTAAATGATATTAATAGTTTTTAATCCAAACTACTAAGCTTTTCAAACACAATGGAAATACTGTCTATGTAAAAAGAGCAAAAATTATTCCACCACTCAATCATAAATATTTAATTCTTTGTTTTATACAGAGAAGATTTAGAGAGAAAAAAGAGTTTCCTCATGTATGCAACATGATTACACTCCAGGCCAAGTTATATAAGAAAATAAAAGTCTTTGTACTATTCAATTTAAATGTTGCTTTGTCACATAATTGTGATGATACATTTATAATTTAAGCAAAAATATCCAAAAGTCTGGCAGGCAAAAGGAGATTTAGGGTACCTTGAATGTTCAGAACAGAAGAGATAAGAGTGATGAATTACCAGTGATAACAGGTGAAGACAATCAAAGTACATTTTTCTTCAAACTCTCATTATTTTTATTGTATACATTGTATTAATGAGTCTTCTGTAACATGTTGACTGTCTTCATTCTCTTTAGGAAATATTCAATGAATTCAGATCAGAATAAAATCTAGGCTTACAATCAATTTCCTTATTGTCCTTGATTCATAGCAGTCAGGCATTAATTCTGTGATAGCCAGTGCATAACTTAGAAAGGAATCTGAAATGGAGTATCTAATTTGAATAGAAATTAGAGTTCTTTTAAAGAGACTCAGAAAGCACAAAAAATCTTAGGAAAAAAACAAAACAAAATACCATAAAGCAAAATCCTTGGAAGTGCTTCTGAATTATTGATCAAGTTGCTGCAGAATTATTTTTAAAATAAAGTCAAATTATAAAGGCTTATTTGTATTGCTGGGATGAAGAAGTGTTCCGTTTCTTCCTTCCTATTTTCTTAAATTTCTTTCTTAATTTTCTTTCCTATTTTCTTAAATTTCTAAGAAGGATGTTTTGATTGTACCATTTATTTGTCTCATTTATGAAAAAAAAATATCAAAACCAACAAAACACACACCACTAACGAACCAACCAACCAGCCAATAACTTTTCTAGTAAGTATTAAGCAAAGTGATTGCTGAAACTTATTCAAGGACACTGTTTAAGACTTTCTATTTCTGTATAGTTTTGTTCAACATCTATTCAATATTTCATGTACCTTGAAATGGATGTGAGGGCAATCTGGCTGTGACATCTGTCACCCCATTCATCGCCAGGGTTGATTCGGCTGATATGGCTGGCTAAGCAGGTGTCCCCTTCCTCCCTCACTGCTCCATGTGCATCCCTCCTGAAGCTGCACACTCAGTCAAAGAGGACGACCTTCCCCAATAGAGATGTACCAAGGTCAAGGGCATATGGTAGCTGCACTCCCCTGCTAGAACCTCCAAACAAACTCAAGGTCCATTTGTAAGAGAACATATGGTACTCAAGATTCCAAGACTGCAGACACATCCAAGTGAGGAACTGCATGTTTTATATATAATTTTTTAGGAATGACATGGACCTGTTGTAACAGGTCCAGCAGAGGGCCACAGACATGGTCAGAGGGCTGGAGCACCTCTCCTATGAAGACAGGCTGAGACAGTTGGGGTTGTTCAGCCTGGAGAAGAGAAAGCTCCAGGGAGACCTTATAGCAGCCTTCCAGCACCTAGAGGGGGCTACAGGAGAGAGGGAGAGGAACCTTTTATCAGGGAGTGTAGCAATAGGATGAGGGGTAACAGTTTTAAACTGAAAGAGGGGAAATTTAGATTACATTTTAGGAAGAAATTCTTTACTATGAGCGTGGTGAGACACTGGAACAGGTTGCCCAGAGAAGTTGTGGATGTCCCATCCCTGGAAGTGTTCAAGGCCAAGCTGGATGGGGCTTCGAGCAACCTGGTCTAGTGGGAGGTGTCCCTGCCCATGGCAGGGAGGTTGGAACTCAACGATCTTTAAGGTCCCTTCCAACCTGAACCATTTTATGATTCTGTGATTTCCAGTTAAAAATTCCCGTGGAATTACATAAGCATCTTTTTTTATTATGGCTATTTGATTTTCAGTTTATGGTTCTTAAGTTTGTACTAATCTCACAATTTCTTCTCTAGGTTTTATAGGAACTTTGTAAACATTTCTAACCCAGATAGGGTTTTGTATTTTAAGATGTCAAAATGATCATGTAAATAAAAAGACTTTTTACACACTAAGGCCCAGGTTTTACCACTGGATCCATATGTATACCTGTGGATGTATATAATATTTGTAGATGTATTTGTTAGGATCCATTATTTGTAAGGATTAAATGTAAGGATCCAAAGTATCTATAAGGAACTTTCTTCATCATCTTTCATTGGGTAAATTAGAATGAAGATGTATCCCTTGTCTTAAAGATAGACAAACTTACCTTTTAGGATAAATCCTCACTCTGTGAATTACTCCACTGAAATACTCGGACAATCAATGGTATAAGATACATCTACATTTGAATTATAGATAAACATTGGCCCGTGGTATATGAGAAGAAGGGGGGTGTATGTGTATATATGCATTGACTTTTTAATAACCTGCTCAAGAACAAATCCTAAACCATTTTCTTGACAATATATTGTTATCTTTGACATTTCTGAAATTTTTATTGCTTTTGCCAAGCCTTATGAGTGTAATAGGGATCAGAACTGAAAAGGCCATCTTGCTTGGCCTGTAATGATCAGCTTAAGACTGGAATAGACCACCTTGTTTTTACTCCAGGTTCTTTCTATTTGTTTTTCATTTACAGAGCAAGGTTTTGGCAGCAGGGGAGCTGCAAGGCTGGCTTCTGTGAGAAGAAACAAGAAGCGCCAGTTCCAGCTGGCTCTAAGATGGAACGGCTACTAGTCAAAGCTGAGCCAATCAGTGATGCTGAGGGCACCTCTGTGATAACATAATAAAGAAATGGTAAAAAACACTATGAAACAGCATCTGGGAGAGAGGAGTGAGAATATGTGAGAAACAACTATGGTCACTGAAGAAGGAGGGAGGTGGTCCAGGCACTGGAGCAGAGACTCCCCTGCAGCCTGTGGAGAAAACTGCACTCAAATTGCTTGTCGCCTTGCATCCCATGGAGATCCACAGTAGAGCAGATATCCACCCCGCAGCCTGTGGAGGACCCCACACTGAAACAGATGGATGTGTCCTTGTATCGGGTTTGGATGGCAATATTTTGTTAGCAGGTGGGGTAGGGAGGTGGCTTCTGTGAGAAGCTGCTAGAAGCTTCACCTATGCCCAACAGCTAATGCCAGCTGGCTACAAGACAGACCCACCGCTGGCCCAAGGCTGAGCCAATCAGTGACCATGGTAGCACCTCTGTGATAGCATATTTAAGGAAGAGCAAAAAGCTGTGGCACCGCAGCAGCTGAAGACAGGAGTGAGAATATGTGAGAGAAACAACTGTGCAGACTCCAAGGTCAGTGAAGAAAGAGGGAGAAGAGGTGCTTCTGTAGGAAGGAGGAAGTAGAAGAGTTGGGAGTGAAGCTGAGTGTGCAAAGAAGGGGGGATTGGGGAGTTGGTTTTGTTTCTCGCTATCTTACTCTACTTTTAATTAGCAATAAATTAAATTAATCTTTCCCAGGTCGAGTCTGTTTCGCTTGTGACAGTAGCTGGCAAGGGATCTCCCTCTCTTTATCTCAACGCAAGACCTTCTTCATTGTATTTTCTCCCCCTGGCCTGCTGAGGAGGGAGAGTGAGAGAGCAACTTGGTGGGCACTTGGCAGCCATCCAAGGTTAACCCACCACACCATGTTACACTGAAAGCAGAAAATACCAACAGTTCTCTTTAGCATAACACAGGAAAAAAGTCCTCCCAGATCTCTTATCTAGAAGTCTGTTAATACTCTGAAGAATGACTGAAAACTTTGTATCTATGTACAGTTTCTGTTATTCTCATTTGATTCCAAAATTTAATTGTTTAAGAAAACAACATGTAAATTTTAATTCAAACATTTTTCTATTACACATTAAACACCAGCCTTATCTCACTCAAGTCTCTGGGACTTAAGTCACAACTTAATGGCTTTCCCAAGAATGTTGTTTTCCGTTCTGAAGTTTTTCCTCAGACTCATTTTGTACTGTTGAATAAGTCCTACCTAGCCTCAGTGATTTATTGGCTTTGAGTTGCCCCAGCCAACTTATCACTTGTGCCTTGCTGACCCTGAAGTAATCCAAGATAGCAAGTACATGGCCAATAATAGATGCCATCGGTTAATGTCTTTTGTGTTGTGCACTAAGCATTCTCCTTGTACTTCAGTCTTCTGAATGGATCCCTCAACAGTTTAATTGAGCCTAAAATCTTCTCTTATTGGTCTACAAACTTCTGGTTTTCATTTATTAAATTTCAAATGTATTTAATATGTTATTGGCTATTTACTCACTATACGTGCCTCTTCAAGTACTGACAATATAGAGAATGCTTTAACATGGTATGAAGATTTTATTGAGATGCGTTTATTACTAAAATACTGAGAAGTGGTGAAACGATAATTGATTTTTTTTTTATTTTAGAAAAAAATGTCAAAAAAATGTATCAATTCTTAATATTATTTTCTCTTACTTACTAGATAAGTAACAAGGGGAAAACAGCAACTCCCTCTTTAAAAACCAACCTAACAGCCAAATTCAGTGTTTCAGAGAACTTTGTAAAAAAAAATAAATACATTTTTATGCATCTTTGTAACACCTTAATACATAACTATTACAGTCTGAATGTGACCTGAAATAGGTTCTCCATACTAAAAAATATCATAATTGTAAACTACTCTCTAACGTTACTGGGACCTTGACATGCTGGGTGAAATGGGCTGACAGGAACCTCATGTAGTTCAGCAAAAGGAAATGCAAAGTCCTGCATCCACATATGAGGAAAGGCCAACAGAGCTGTAGCTGTTTAACCTGCAGATGAGAAGGCTCAGGGGGATCTCATCAATACCTGAAAGGAGAGTGTAAAGGAGATAGAGAGAGGCTCTTTTCAGTGGTGCCCAGTGACAGAACAGGAACTAATGGGCATAAACTGAAACATAGGAGATTCTGTGTGAACATAAGAAAACACTTTTATCACTGTGAGAGTGAAAGTGAACAAAAGGATTGTGGAGTCTCCATCCTTGGAGATACTCTAGCTGTCTGGAGATGGTCTGTGGCAACCAGCTCTTGGTGACCCTGCTTGAGCCACAGAGTTAGACCAGATGACCTCCAGAGTTCCCTTCTAACCTCAGCAATTCTGTGATTCTATGATTATATTCATAATCAAGTGAAACAAGTGCCATCTTTCCTTATGGAACATATAGAAACATTTTGCTTAGCATGAAGATTCCAGATACTAAGCCCACCACTGCAGGACTTTATATTATGCACCCTGAGTTTATTTTCTTTTGTATGTAGTAAAATGGCAAGTGAAGGGTCACGTCTCTTCCAAGATGCTTAAAGCAAATGAGATCGAGGCGAAGAACTTTAAAGCTACTAGATGTTGGAAGAAGTCCATGACATGAAATAAAGTGTAAAATATGTATTTTGATAACGTTGTATTTGCTTTGAATTAGAAAGCATATATACATATAAACTATATATACACATAAGTTATGGGGTTTTTTTAATATCAATGAAAAAACATGAGCTTAGATTCTTAAATCTAGATATTTAAAGCCTGAAGTTAGACTTTTAAATACACTGCTTGTGCATGTATAAGTACTTTCTTCAAATGCATATTCTTGAGATATTCATAAACAGTGTAAATTGTTGTAGTGAATCAGCAGATAAAATATCAATGATATTTGTGGAAAACTTTTTTTCCCCATTTTACTCTCTGAATACTGAATTTAGTCTCTGAATATGGCAAATATATCCATTTCAGGAAAACTGAATTGCTTTTAATTGTCATAATTTTTGAGCATATAATTGAGTCTTAAGCCTCCATTGATTATAACTGTAATTTATACACCTTAAGCTCAATTCAGTTACTAGCAACGAAGTCTCCAGCACCATTTGGAGTGATTTAAAGTTTCTGAAACACTGCCTTGAATTCGATAAATATGACTCATTACTGGTACCTAGTGCCATTTCAAGTTGTAGAAGTTCCCACCTGAGCTTCAGTTACCACCATAAAAGAAGTGGTTCTCAAATAGTCCCATTTGCACCTCTGATGGGTCAGATGACATTATACAGCCATGTATAGACCTTTGCATGCTACCCCAGATAAATTACTGTTGGTTTGGTCAGTATTACTTCTACTTACTGAACATATGTCTAAACAGTGCATGTACCTGTGTATAATGGAGGGTGATTTTGTAGTTTATGAAGAATTAAATACGTCCTGTTGCCATTTCATAGGACAAAATGAATTCTGGAATGTATGCTTGAGAACTCTACTGCATTACCGTAATAAGAGGTAGCTGGATGAACTTTTTTGCTTGTGGGAACTCTAATTAAAATGAATGAAAGCAGACATTTGCAATTACCATTGCAGAATAAGGGGATCAGTTTCAGATCTAACAACTTGATGCTTGCTTTTCCCCAGCTGAGTCTCCCTATTGATAATAATTGGATGCTGGTTCCTTGAAGAGCAAAGGTATAAATTACCAAATGTGTTGCAAGCTGACAGAAGAAGTCATATTCATGTGAATGGAAACTAAGAGATTCTCTTCATATAAGTTAAAAAACAAGGCCACAAAGAAACTCTGAACTTGTTAATATCCAGAAAAAAATATGTACATGAAAAACAATAATTCTAGTCTTAAAGTTCATTCATTTCAATGCTATAAGTTAGTGATTTTCCTCCCAAGAAATTTCAAAACCACTGTTTTAAATAAACTGAGATTCCTAGAATTCTCAACAGTTATCATGTAGATTGGTCTCATAACAACTCTCAAGAACCATTCCCCCTCAGCTGAGATTTTGCTCTTTTGAACAGACTGGATGTCATTCATCAAGAAAAATATTCTCTCAGAGGCACAACAGTGCCTGAGAGTGCCAGCTTAAATTGAATGAGAAGGATGAAGTTCAAAGAAGGGGTCTTATGTGTTAAAAAATTACGGAAAATCTTTACCAACTGTCATAGACATACATTTTTCTTTGAAGGCTCTCATTGACAGAAAAGGAGTGTGTAGATAAACACAAGAGTATTCTTCAAGCATCATTTAGTTGGCAGTTCATTTTCCCCACATTCTATAGTATCAAAAACTCCATATTGATTTAAGCTCCATTGCTTCAATTGCTGAGAACAGTTAAATTCAAAGACACATTAGGTTTGAGGATAGAAAGCCTTTATCTTACAGTGAGAGTCCTTCCGACAACAGTTTAACATGCCAAGTATCTGCAATAGTTCCAGTGATGAAATTGGTTAATCTATTGGATGGACAAGAAACATTTTCTTCATTAAACTTGTCACATTTTTCTGAACACTTGTGTAAACTTACTGTTAGTTAAAATTACTTGGTGATTTTTTAATTATTTTTTTTTTCATAAACACACTGGTTTCCCAGTGTTTAAATGCCTTTAAGACCTATTTGTAGCATTTACAAGATTGGTCTGGAAAAATACATGACATAATTTCTGTTAGCTGTTACAAAATCCTAAACAGTAAATCTCTAGGCAATAGAAATAACCTGACAGTGAGAAGTACTTGATGAGAAGACTTACTAGAACAGAAGCAGTTCTAAAGATTTTCTCTATTCATCTGGATACTTTTATTCACCATTTCATCATACCGCCTAAACAACTTTTCAGACTTCAGTATGATTCATTTTTTCTCAGGACATTTTAATAAAATAAGGGAGAGATGTTTTCTGCATTTAGCAAATAGAGAACTTAACTACAAAGTCACTAAATCTTAGTGCCAAGAGACCTGGACACTAAAATGGGTATTCAGCATGTCAATTTTACCTACACCACATTTACGAACTGATTGTTTTTAGATATTTCTGGAGAAATATGTTGCCCTGTAATACAGTATTGCCATAACTAGCAGCAGGCCCCAGGTTTTGTACTGAGTTTGCAAATCACGACAGCAGAGGCTTGTCAGCCCTGCTTTCTTTGGGCTTTTTTGGCCCTGTTTGCAGGTTAGTTCTACGTGGCTTGCCTGCAACACTGGGTTTTCTAATTGATCAGATAGCTGTGGTTAACTTGTTTTACTTTTTTTAATATTTTTATTCTAACAACATATTTTGCAACTATATTCAATGAAGGACTCGAAACGTTGCTGACTCACTGTAACACCCAACTTTAGCACCAGAATGAAGCTACCAACCTTAGGACCACTGAAGCACAGGAAGGGATAGTATAACATCAGGAAAAGGGGTAGAAACTAAGTGTTCTTCCTAATCACAGTGTCCTCTCTTCCAGGGTAATTGTTGGCAAGAGACTGGCTGGGCATTGGTCTGCTTGTGGGAGGTGGTGAGCCACTGCCTGAGCAACTGATGCAAGAAGCATCTTGCTTATTTTTCTCTTTATAGAATTGTTTGGGTTGTGTCGTGGTTTGGCCTCAGACGGTGACAAAGAACAAAGACAAAGAACGTGGCAGCCACTCGCGCAGACCGGAGCCCCCACCACCACCACGGCCGGGAGGGGAGAATCGGAAGCAAAAAGCAAAACTCGTGGGTTGAGACAAAGGCAATTTAACAGAACAGCAAAGGGAACAAGAAACAACAACAACAATAACACCGACGGAGGAATATACAACCACGAGTACAATACCGCCACTCGCCGACCGGACCCAGGACGCGCCCTGACTGCTCTGCTCCCCCGGGGAGACTTCCTGCCCCCCCCCCCCGCCACGACTTCCTGTTCCTCCCCTTCCCGGGCTGGCTCCAGCTGCCCCCTGGGCATGCCTCACGTGGGATGGGATACCTGTGTCCCTGCTAGATCCTGGGGAGAATTAACCCTATCCCCACCACACCGAGGACAGGTTGGAAAGGACCTTTAAATATCATCTATTCCAGCCTCCCCATGCTATGGGAAGGGACATCTTCCACTAGCTCATGTTGCTCAAAGACCTGTCCAACTGGACCTTGAACACTTCCAATGATGGGGCATCCAAAACTTCCCAGGGAAATCTGTTCCAGTGTCTCACCAGCTTCATCATAATAGATTTCATCCTTACATCCAAACTAAACCTACCCTCTTTCAGTTTAAAACCATTGCCCCTTGTCCTGTCACTACAGGACTGGTAAAAAGTCTTTCTCCATCCTTCTTACAAGCCCCCTTTAAGTACAGAAAGGTTGCAGTAAGATCCCTTCTCCAGGCTGAACAACTCTCTCAGCCTTTCATCATAGGAGAGGTGTTTCAGCCCTCTGGCATGTTAGAAGATGACTTTTTTTTTTTTTTCTTTTTTGAGATGGAATGATATAAAGAAAAATGAGAGAAAACTGCTGAAATAGCAGAAAGTGTGCTTCAAGTAAAAGGCAGTATAACAGGAAAGCAAACTTCTATTTTGAATAAAATCAATGTCACTTTCTGCTGCATTTTTTTATCCTGGGCCCAACCTGTGCCCAGTCATTAATAAAATTACTCAGTTGAGGGCATGCATTTTTCTGAATTCCAAATACATGCACATGTGGTAACCTTATCTACAGGAGAAAAAAAGCCCAAAACCAAATCCTGCTGCCTGTTTCTGGAGGCAAAATTGGTTGTGTGAATTTCCACGGTAAAATGAGGGAAACTATACATTAATGACTGTTTTGAAGTATCAATGAACTATCAAAAATATTTAAAAATATATTTTTATTTTATTAGCTGTGCTGTTGTATTTTTCTGTTTTCAAGAGGTTGGATGATTGAGGTGTACTCGTCTTCATAAGGATACAGACAATGATTACATTAATAAAATAGGATTTTTAAAAATTCTTTTCATTTTAAAGGTACTTTGCTGTAATCAAGAAAAGAGAAAGCTCAACAAATGTATCTCTAAGGAAATTGCAAAAGTTTATGAGAAAATTAATTTCTTAGAACTTAATCCAGTTATTCAAAATGTCCCTGTGTCAATCCAGTAATAACTAAATGTGAATTAATTGATTTAAAATAAGTTTATTACATGCTATTAGATTTTATCATAATTAAATAATGTATTTTTAGATTCTTGTCAACTTAGCACTGTGTTTATTACAAACACACTGAACTAATTTCCTGACCCCCATGAAGTTGTGCAGCAACCTTAAAAATGGTCATACAGAAATGTTTACTATGCTAACTGGTTATCAAAAGTGAGATGAATTTTACTTTAAAAGCAGCAGTGATTATTTAATTTTTATGTTTATAATTTTTGTGCTTTTTTCTTAACTGTGCTTCAGTAGAACAATACAAAGCTATTGGCCTTAAAAGGCTAAATAGTGAAAACTCCCCATCTGTTTTGTCTGTATTTGCCTATTTGTCCTTTTTTGTTTAAAGATGAGTCAAGTTAAATATAACAATTTTGGATTTTAGAAGTTTAAAACCCCTTGTTTATAAATTCCTGCTTCCCATAACCTATTGATATATGCTGTATATTGCTGTCCACTATTGCATATTAATGCAATTTATATAGCCAAACAAAATTCAGGAATTGTAACTATGTACTTGAGTTAAATATTCACAGTTCACATTTAAGGCTTTGTCAATTAAATCATGCAGACAACAGGCTAAATCAAAAGGTTAAATTATAGAAAATATTTATTTGCTATGAACTGTCCTACAGTTGTCACAAAGTACTGCCTCAAATACGAAATCATTGTCACACTGAGTAAAGGTGTCATAAATTTCATGAGTTAAACCGGGTCATCCAAGAGTTCCCACCTAGTTCCAGCAATTAATAGTCATCCACCTTTGCAGTGAAGGAATCAATAAATATAGCATGAGTCTATATTAGTATTTTGGTTTGGCTCAGGAGTGCACTTCTGAGGTAAATCTTGCAGTCATTCCCACTAATCATGCTTTTGTACACCCTGTGGGGTGGTCTTCCGAGTTTGAACTGGATTGCTTCCTAAAGTAAGAAGTGCTGCTGACTACCAATGGGCGCTTAGCTCAGAAGGTCATTCTGGAGCCAGTTAGAATTAACTCCCTTGAAATATATATACTGTACGTTTCAGGTCCTCAGCACTAGCAGTTTCACCTTAACAATCTTAATTTGGCTGAATTATTTGCTTATATAGATGTAACCACACTAGCACACTTCATAAGCGATCCAAGGTTAGATAAGTTACGCCTATGTAAGTTATTGCATTTCTGATACTAATTTAGTTGCCAAAAAATTTAAAGACAACTAAAGTTTCCATTCTCTGTGATTCCCATTATGACTTTCCAGATAATGGCTTTGAACAATATGTGAGTACAGGTGTCGGAGCTTGCACCATTGCAAATTTTTATGACTATCTCACACAAGTTGAAGAGTATATAGATGATCCTTTTCATTGTGCTAGAGAAAGCAGCTGAGACTCAGTGGTATGGAACTGGAAGTATTCTAGTCAAGCAAGGCCTGGAATAACAGGAAATAAGGGAGTTCTGAACTGCCTAAACATTTTGACTGAAGCAGTCCATCTACAGTTGGAATTGTATCTGCATGTCAGGCAATCTCTCCATCTTTCCTAAAGTAAATTTGGCAATAAGGCATTTTCCAACAACTGTTGCAACCACTTTACAGAAATAAAATTAACTAAATGGACTACAAAATGAAACAAATGTATGTCTAAAGTAAGATTACATGCCAATAGTCCCACAATTTAGCTGTCTTCTCTAACTCCTGGAAAACAGTTCTTCCCCAGTTTTCATGTGAGTTAATAGAACTGTATAGATCCAAGTTTCTTCCATATGGATTGACCTGGCATTAATGCATGAACTGTGTTTTCATGTGCTTTCTTCTCTTCTCCAACTATTATTCTTAGTAGGAATTTTGTACATAATGTGCCAGTACTAAGCAAAGCATCATAATAAGCTAATAGTCTTATTAAACTCGAGGCACTGTAGGCCAACTAAAACATTTTAAATGTTATTATTGGATCACCTTAACTGGAACTTGATAATAGACAAATTAAGAACTGAAAAAGGAACTGAACTTTTTACACGGCAGCCATCAAATCAGTACCAGCTGTGGCTGCAAGTCTGAGGTAGGTTGTATGCAATGTCAATAAACTCTCAAAATCCTTTCTATGTTCACCCTATCACAAGGTGAATGTGAAAACCATTGTGCTTAATTCTTGCTGACAAATACTTTCACATGTATTGGCAAACAGTCAGCTACAGTTGAATAGAACAAAGCAGCTGCTTGCAAAGCTCAGCCAAGAGCCAATAACTGTTAGTCTTCTTTCTCCTCTGCAGCTCACTAAGGGATTGTGTCAAAAAGTCAGACACATATTTCAGATGCCCAAAAGAGACATTGTTGCATTACAATTCTTTTGTCTGTACATGCTCATGGAAGAACATCAGTTATTCCCCAGGCACAGACTTATTACGTGGTCTGTTCACTGAAGAGTCTGGGAACTCCTGGTGGGATCCTACTCTGTTATACTCTGCATGATGATAATAAACTTGTCTTGGGACCATTGACTTTGTTCCTGCCAGTCAAAGATTGTCCTTTCTTCACCCTGAATGTCTGTCATGCCAAAAAACTCTCAGCAGAGCTGCAACACACCAAATAAAATAAAACGACATCCCTTGTATAGGCTCCCTATCACTTCTCTGACCAAAATCCAACTGTGTGTAATCATCTTAAGAACAAATTTTAGAATTGGTCCTTAATGATTTTGTGAAAGATAGCGAGATAACAGAAACCATGCTTGAACCTTCAAAAAACTACGAGAAACAGAGTCTTTCTAAAATTGTAAGCCAAGTATGATGCACTGCTTAAACTGTGATCCTAGATACTGTATGTTTATTGCTTTCTAGACAGAGAATTATAGGACAATTCCCTGCTGCAAGGGATTAAAAATAAATAAGATAAGATTTAGCTTAATGTTTGAAAATTACAGTGATTAATAAGGCTTCTCTAAAGAAACTAAGAATTGACTTGCATTCTGTCTTGAAAGAGAAAAAAAAAATATTCTTTGTCATAGATTCCCAACTATTAAAGGAATGGGATTGGATTTTTGAGAAATATCATGAAAGTGCTTGTGGTATTAGCCGATTCTTATTAACTAATGGCTCTTGATTATGCTATTTCACAGAATCACAGAATCACATGGGGTTGGAAGGGACCTCTGGTGATCATCTAGTCCAACCCCCCTGCCAAAGCAGGTTCACCTGGAGCAGGTTGCACAGGAACTTGTCCAGGTGGGTTTTGAATGTCTCCAGAGAAGGAGATTCCACCACCCCCTGGGCACCCCCCTGTTTAGGATATATCTTCTTTTAACATTCGTGGAATACACAGCTAATGGATTATAACCACGAAATCCTAGTTATAGTTGTTTTGGTTAGTTTTGGTTTTTTTTTTACTCCAGGCAATGTTAGCTATTCAGATGATGGGGGCTGAAGTTTCCTCATCTGTACAGCTGGGCTTTTTGCCTTCATGAAATCCTTAAGGATATAGTTTAAAATTGCTACATGAAAACATAGAGCCTGAATCTCAAACATGAACAAGTGCTACTAAAGCTCTTTTTAATATAGAGAAGATATCAAATTCTTTAAGACCATTTTTTTGTTTGTTTTCTTCTGTTAAGAAGTAAAATAAAAGAAATAATACAAATAACTGGAGATTCTAGTAACAGGTCAACAAAATCACGACCATGAACTACATAACTCAGAATAGGTCCTTCAAAATGTACTTAGTTTTGAAATTATTGTCATTTATATTAAGACAAATAAAACACTTTATAATCAGTCTCAATGTTTTCTGAAAAGCAAGTATCAAAAGTAAGGACTAAAATCTTGAGTCTCAGCCTTTTTGCAAACCATTCATCAACCTTTTCCTGCTTTCAGAAATTCATCCTGACACATTGTTTCCTATCTTTTTTCAAAAGGCTTCAAGTTGTATTCAGCTGGTATTTCTGAATTCCAGTAATGTATCTTCATTCAAGTGCTATCTTATCTCTCCATAGTCAGCTGTGTTCTGTTTACGAACAAATGATAGGCATTGTACTGGCAGATAAGTTCAAGCTATTCTGTAGATATAAGTGCAATAGCAAGCTGCTCATGCAGGACTTGATTTCACTTAAATGCACACACACACAGAGGAAACTAGAACTAGAGGAAAAGTGAATCAATATCCACTTCAACTTGGCCACCTTTTTAAAGTTTGATAGTTAATAGTTTTAGATTTCAGCACTTTAAAAAGTCTGTGAAGAAGAGGAAAGAGGATAGGGGAGAGGAGAGGAGAGGGAAGAGGAGGCCTTCTAAAGACAAGGAAGATTGCAAAATAGGAAAAAACTCACAAAACTAAACCAA
This sequence comes from Limosa lapponica baueri, assembly GCA_002844005.1. Classification (NCBI taxonomy): domain Eukaryota; kingdom Metazoa; phylum Chordata; class Aves; order Charadriiformes; family Scolopacidae; genus Limosa; species Limosa lapponica. Next base: position 111,818 of record KZ505778.1, on the reverse strand, counting down.
AATTTTCTTAAGAATCATAACAACACTGGTTTCATAAGAACTATTTTAATGTTTCCCAATTTCCTTATCTCCTTAATCTTATTTTTTTTTTCCCATCCCAGAAACCATGTTGCCCTTTGCAGTAATAGCTTAAGACTCAGTGATCCGTTTCAACCCTTTTCTTCCATACAACATTTACTCCTGAAATGTATGTAACTCTTCAAATGGGGTGAGTTTTAAAAGTTCCTAGAAAGCTAAGAAAAGTTACTGGGGTTGCCATTTTCTCCTTCATTTCTTTTTTCAAGGTCAGTAGTGGGCTTTGTTCAGATTTTCTTCTAACTGAAGAAAGTGACTTGAGATTCCTCATAGCCTTAAATGAGATCTCCAAGATTCATTAATTAAAACCCACCTGTCTCCTGTAGTTTTGCTGAGCATTAAAGCTAGAGCAGCAGGCAGAATTCAGCAGGATTCAGGGGAATGTTCACAGCTGCTTATGAATAAGGAAAAGACTGTAACTTTTGGACTTACAATATTTTTGTTAGAATTGAAGTAATAAGTTTTGTTAACAGATTTGATGGGCTGGAAAGCAGAAATAAGGAGAATGGCATAAGAAGAATCTGTTTTTGCATTTAGATGGTAGGTATATAATTATGTACCACCCAGTTTATAATACCGTAAATTACTGTCCCAAACCATTTTGGGTAGTCATTGACCAAAGACATAGTTTATAAGTTTAGTTGAATGGAGTTACATGCTTTGCCTTTGTGATCAATCTACTTTGTCACATTGGTTTATTTCACTTATTTGTTACTAAATGCGTCAATATGGGATCTAATATCAACCCTCTCTTTCTGTGTAAACTCCAAAACCAAATACTGAACGTTTCCCAAACTCTGTGTCATTCTGTATGCATTGCACGAAGGGTGCAGAGTTTGCAGCGATGGAGCATGTATTTGCTGGCCACTTGTGCAGGGAGCACTGGTGCAGCCAGCAGGGGTCATTGTGAGACTGCGCTGGTGGATCACTTGTCCTTGGCAAAATGTGCCTTGACTTCAAATGGCGTTGTTCTACTGCACAAAACACACACCATTCACCCTGTCACAAAACTCTGGAAGCAAATTTCCATTTTGGTGCAGCTTTTTTTTTGG
>KZ505778.1:83895-108573 GCA_002844005.1 Limosa lapponica baueri | reverse complement strand
TTAAAGGCTTAATCCTGTAAGCCATTCAGTCTATTCACGAGTAAATGTCCTCAACCGATTGTTTAACTTAATTTAAATCATTATGAGCTTAAAAATGAAATATTTGTCTACGTGTTTTCTTGGTCACTTACTTAGCATTTCAAAGGATCAACAAGATTTTGGTGCCACTAAGCAGCTCTTAGTCAGGTGTGGGACTTATCTGAATTTAAAGAAGACATCTAAAATACATCACATGAGCTTTGCTGAGAAGCTGTTTCCTCCACTGACTGTAAAGCTGGCCTGAGATGACTTGTTTGCACATTTCAAGCCTCAGTTTAGACACCCACATACAGACGTCTAATGCAATTTGGGATGCCATAAGGTAATATAGCTCAGATCCAGCTGCTAATCCAGAACCATGTGGGTTTTCCACAGATCCTCATATATATATGTCACCTCTAAGGTATGCTTGGTCATTTTCAAAGGCCTGTTTATGGACAATTAAAGTGGGCTCCAGCCTGTCGTATGAGGAAAGTTCTCTGCCTGTGTTGCACAGAAGACTTTCAGGTTAGGGAGGAAGTCATCCTCCTGCTGAATAAACATAATCAAGTTTGTTAAACAATGTAATGAATATCAAAATTAAATTGTCAGCATATCCATCTCTGCATCAACTAAAAATCAATAAACTGAAACAAAGCAAATATTAAATAACTTCTATTTGCGGGGGGGGAATGAATAAAACTTTCTTTCCTTCTAATCTCAGTGTTTTGTTTAGAGAGTAGATGTATGGAATAGTAAATACCACCATTGTTATTCATAATTTTTTTAGGAAACACAGATTGTTTTTACAGCATACTAGGAATGGATGGAGTGCTGTAACTTTTTAATCATTTTTTTGAAACTGTTGTCTGGAAAAATGATAAAGTCCAGTCATAGATTGAATATCAAAAGTAGACTGTAACTTTAGTAGTCAATGATGAAATCTGATCATTGTAATACAGATACTGTATTACATCTGTACTCATACGTACAGATGAGGGTGTTATGCTTTCTTCTTTTCTTTCCTTTTTTCAGTAACATACAGAATGTCCTGTCAAAAAAGACATGTCTTTACTGATAAAATGTCAAGATTTCTATATTTTTTTCTGAAAACATTAGATTAATTGCAGCAATGTGAAGTGCTATATCAGACCAAGTAATATTTTCTAAAGTTTGGTAATAACTTTTTATATCTTGAATTCATCCAGGAAGCATTATCTTGAAGACCTGAAAGACTGAAGAAATTAGACATACTTATAATATTCTCACTGCTATTAGTATTGGTCTTACATTTTAAGACACCTGCTCAGAAAGAGCATAGTGTGATATTTTCAGAGCTGGGTGTGGGGTTTTTTGCTGTTTTGCTTTTGGTTTCGGGTTTGGTTGTGTTTTGTTTTTGTTTTTTTTTTCCCAATGCTTGAAACTGAAGCGAGAAAAATTGCTGATTTGTGCAGAAAAAACCCCAACCTTGCTTTGGGGAATGTCATTTACAATGAAGTTTCAAACATTCTGAAAAGTTTGGTTTATTATTTGAAGACATTTTCCCTTTGTTAAAGGTTTACATTACAGAAGAAAATTAACTGGTATAATTTCTCTGCAATAATTCCATGATAGGTAGATAGATAGATAGGCAGATACAGATAAAATATATAGATATATATTCTCAGACACATGTATGCCTAATACATTTATACATATAACTATACAGATAGAAGATTTCCACTTACAAAGATATTTATACAAAAACACAGCATCTGTTATGCTAGTATATACTGTTAGTGGACTTCAAAGATGTAAACAAGACAACAAAAAACCTTTAGTGTAATTAATGAACATGAACACTATTAGTTAAGAAGTGTCATGAAGAATAGACTTTAAATAAAATAGCTCCACTGTTTCTGTAGCAACTGTGAAGATCAATTTTTGTTCAGTACCAGACCATCTTTTCTGCTGTCAGAGAATTCTTTCTTACAGCAAAGATTAACATTTTCTTTATGACCATCTTAGGTTTGTTAGGAGGAACTTTTTCCCACCATCCCCTTGTCCCAACACAATGTCAAGCATCAAGCAGAAGTAGCAAAGTCAGTTTGATGAACTGTTATAAAATTTTGTAACTATGTACTTTGCCATCATTCTTTCTCACTCTGAATGGTTTTACTCACAATCACAGTTAACACAAGTGTATTGTATAGTCACTTCATTCTTGCCTGTGACAAGAGTGGAAGTGTGAGAAAGAATTACAAATGTCCCTGAAATGTCCCTGAAACATCTAATTGTTATTACTGAAATACTTTAGGCTTAAAGAATTGACAAAACTGTCATTTATAATTGCATTTGAACACTGAATATGTGTGACGACTCAACTGCCACTGAAACTAAACCAAATAATGTTTCTATTGATTAAATCAAAGTAGTGGATATGATTGTATTAGCATATTTTAATCTGCATCCATTCACTCTCCAAGCTAAACTCAAAATACTATAGAACACGTTTTTCTTATAAAAGATAACTTTTCAAATATCATTACATTTTTCAACCTTTTTCATGATATTTATTATAGGTTTATGAGGGTATTTAATTCTTTGTAATACGGTAACATACTTGTCCTTGCTTAGAAAAAATATGCTGTTTTTTATATAATAATTATATTTTACATAATTGGAAATGGAACAGTCAGCAAATTTTCACCTGTGTTTCTGCATGTCTAACTTCTTTATATTGACTTCAGCAGGCTTTGAGTCAGTCTTCTGAAACTTTATTACAGGATTTTGCTTTATTCAGTCACTCATGTATTTATTTATTTAAAAGCAGCATTTCTTAGCTCCTTGGCGTACTCACAATATTTCCTAGATGACTAAGAAGTTCCCATAACTTAGAAAGGTTTTCAGAAATGTTCAGAATCTTACATTCAGATCACAGAAATAGATACACTAAAAACAAGTGGATGACTGAAGTAGAGGGAAGATTTCACTGCAAACATTTTAAAATATTTTCAGTTGTTGTGTTTTGTTATTTTTTCCTCACAGAAAAGTGATCAAAATGTTGATCTTTTGGTTCAAATATAACCAATCATAGATATAGGTCACTTTATAGTAGACTGAGCAAACCTTAATAATAATAAATCAACTTCAGAAGATAACTATATGCCATTTCCTTCCAAATAACAAAGGCAGAATTTGTCCAGCTCACAAAAAGAAAGGTCAGATCCGAAGTTTTCAGTCTTGTCTATGCAGAAGCTTAAACCTCTTGTCTTGCTTTTCGCTGATGGGAAGGACAGAAAAATAGGATAATATTTCCAGAATCACGTAAATTGTTTGAATTACTAAATTTCTACGTCGTATAGGTGATTTTGACTTGTTTTTCCATGAAGCAACAGTCACCAGCTTTAGAGTAATTTATATCTAGTTGAACATCATTAATGTTTATAGAGCTCTTACTGTTCACTACCAGCCAGGAAATGTGAGCTCTGGGATACAGAGATCATTGTGTCCCATTCTGGCCCATCCTGGCAGCAAAAATGGCTTTAGATACTAAATTATGTATTTGTGTTTTGTAAGATAACAGGTGGCGTTAATGTGAATGAGAAACAGGATCTTGGTTACTTTGTTGTTTGTTGTACTGCAGAACACTTAAATGATTACATCAGATTTGTTGGTTTTGTTTTCCCCAAAGGATTTCCTGCGACACTACTGTAACTTTGTCCTTGCCAAGAGAAGTCAAACGGAATATTAAAAAGGTAGCAGAGCATATACCTGAACAACTGCAAATGAGAGGGACAAAATGAAAGCTCACCTTATAAGTGATACAGATTTAGCAGCCTTCCTAGGCTTGTAGAAGGCTATGAGGTAGATAAAGCCAACACCCATTCCTCCCTCCCCCCTTAAACGAAAGAAATCAGCCTAAACAACTGATCATGGTTAGTGAACTCAGAGATAAGTAACTATTGGAAAGGTAGTAATGTTTTTCAACATTCATCTGCAAAGTCTTTTGAAGTAAAGATACTTTTCAAGTCCTTAGGTATCCCTCTGCTGAAACTCAGAGAGGATGAGTTTTGCTCCGGTATAAAAGGTATTTCCATACATAAGTAAACAGAGATATAATTAAAGAAATTCAACATGTTTATTTTTTTGCCTAAAGTAGATTTCTAAAACTAATCCATATTTCTATCACTTTCTTCTGAAATGATGGAAGGGTTTGAGGACGATAGTGAGATCAATTTGAGCTGTGCTCCTGAGTTCTTTAAATCCTGGTTCCAACTGAAATAATTACACAGTTTGCAAATAACTCTGCATTGATATGTGAAATGAGTCATTGTTTAAGTCAAGTCAGATAATTTTCTTTAACTTTCTGCAAATTGATCATATGAAACATTTGTCTGAGACTTTCTCATTCCAGACTATTGTGCTGCAATCCAAAAAAGGTTTTTCTTCCCACAAGATGTAACTATCACCTTCCACATGCCTGATCCAGAACTTGCCCTGTTCATTCATCTGTTTTGTTCACTTTCTATTAAGCTCTGATGTTTTTTTATTTCTAAGGGTAATAAACATGAATAGAAGCAGGAGTCCAGATCTAGAAAATTGAGTACTTAGTGGAAGTTAACTGCCAAAACAGAAGCTAGTGTCAGTGTTGCATTCATAATATTTTAAGAATATCACAACTTTAGAGATAAAATCTTGGGCACACAGTTTGTAAGGACTCTTTGCCTTTGAATACATTTTTCCAGGAGTTAAAAATTATATACACATATGTAAAATACACTCAGGACAGGAAAAAATACTGGGTTTTATATTAGCCTGAACAATTTCAAGCACATTCAATTGTCTCAGGAGAGCTCAGCTGTTATGAAGACCAAAAGGTCATGGAGTTAGATCTGGTTGTTAGTGGCATGTGGGTTGCAAACTTAGTATCTATAGTGATAGACCACCTACAGTCTAAGGTACATTGATAGAAAAATAAGACTACCAGGTGGGCAAAGATAATACTATTTCTAAACACAACAGCTTTGCCCAAAGTCACTTCATATTTTATAAATTGTGTTATAAAGTCAAGAATGCTCCATTCCATCAGTGCACAATTCAATAACAGCTTGGAATTGGAAACTGGAAATTATAACTGGCACAGAAGCCAAGCATCTTTCCATCATATATTTACAGTAAATGTGCAATTTATTGCATATAATTGGAAAGATGAATATGATTAAATACATAGACTATGTATGTTAATCAAATATGCATAATAAATTTAATTTATGCATACATATAGGACAGTTTATCTATCATTGATACGTACAGGGATTTCAAAAGTAACAAATAATTTTGAACTCACCAAAATTTTCTGGCCAAGTGAGTGCAGGCAAACACAGTTTCATACTTAATTTCTATCACTGGTAATTTCATAAATGCTTTTAAAAACTCTTTTAAAACAATATATTACCTTTGGGAAATGTTTAAGGCTTAACAACACAGTATTCAGCAAAATGCATGTTTTTATTTTAGGTCTCCTAATCCCCAACTTGTTTTTATAGTCTCACATTTCTTTGCATAGCATGTATGCTTTAGCCATTAAAACAGACGAATATTGAAAAGATCAGTTTAGCCTAGCATATTATTGACTTTACTCATGTAAATTGAGCATGATATTGTTCTGTCATAGTAGAAATTTTGTGCGGAAACAGAAACAGAAAATACTAGAACACAGGATTCATTTTTAGATATGAGGAGAATTCTGAGTTGCTCGGATTTCACATACGTAAACAGATACAGTCCCACTCATTGATAGTAATGACAACATATGAATGTGATACTGAACACATCTTAACCTTGAAAGAATCTCCTTCTTAGGTGCAATTGAAAGAAACCAATTTGATCATGTCAGTCTGAGTCTTGCTCCATCCAATCATATTTTCTATTCAAACTGTTACTCAGATTTAAATTACTTGGTTTTAACTTTAAAGTAACAAATATGTAAATCTTCTAATGAGAATTAGGGATATTGAAAGTCTCACAATTGAAGCATTTCATGGTTAGACTGAGGTAAAAAGTATCATCTAGATTAACAAGCAAAATGGGCTCATTTCCTTTTGTCTTTCACCATGAGCACATTATACAAGCAAACTTTTTGTTCTCTAAGTGCCTTCCTAGTTTTATCTTTAAAGCACAGTGGTTGGGTTTTTTTCAGTGCCATACATATAGATAACACATCATCCCCATTTGTCTCAATGTCAGCTGACATACTAAAAAAGCAACTAATTCGCCTTTCTTCCTTTCCAGTAGTAACACCTTCCTTATTACCCCAGCTAATCTTTTACTTAGTATTCATCAGTGGACCTCTAGTAGCAGGCTGATCTTGAGCCTTCAGAAACCTGTGGGCAGTTGCCTTGAGCTGAAAAACCACACGCATTTTAACAGAAACTATATAGTTTTCAGTGCATGATTAAGCTTTTAAATCCCATTGTAATTCTGGCAATGAGCCCTTCTTGGAACAGACTCTCCTGTTATACAAATATTATTTAACTTTGTGGAAGTGTAAAAATTAATTTATACAATTATTATGGTAATTTATTAATATAACCATCGTGTGACATATGGAAGAATGTTAGAATATTGGGTGATTATGAGCAGAATGTTTTTCACAGAAAATAAGATCTGATTAACTGCACCATCTAACAGTAAAACAAAAAGCAAATGAGCAAAACCTTTTACCTAAATTCATTGTTATTTTCAAATCCAGTCCTGCAACACTTTACACATGGTAATTCTTGTGCTCCTTTCACTGGCAGGCAAACACTATGAATAATGGCAATAAAACTACAACTAAGTCTGAAAAACTTACAGTGTGTATACCATATACCCACTAGCAAAATAAATATACAAAAATATATTATTTCAGTAACAACGACATGAACCTATTTAGTATAATGAAATTTAAAAGACTCAATCCTATTGAAATAATATGGCATTTCTGTGACATTCAAATCCAGCAAATTCATAGATGCAAGATGTGTGGTGGACCAATTTGTCTTGTGGAAAGGTCAGCCTAATACAAAAGACCAAAGCAAAATATGCAAGCTATGAACCAGGAAGCTGCCGAGCTAATAGATAGGCAGTATCTGACAAAATCTACCTAGACATTTAAGGCTAGGCATAACTCTCCACTGAAGTGATGATAACTTAAGAGGAACATTTATTAAACAATGAAGAAACATACATATTTTATATACAACAATGTCTTCATTTAGACCTGCTCTTTTGCATAAATTCTCTGGAAGGTATGCACTCAGACTGGAAAATTTACCAAACGACAACTGACAATAATATTATTTAGCAACAGAGAGAAAAACATTATAATCTTCACATGAGCTGTTGGTGAGGATCTGAACAATACCCTGCACATTTCTATGTTTAGGCTTGGCTGCTTTTGCTATACGAGCATATCTTAGCAACAGTTTATACTCAGCAGAATTTATAATTACTAAAAACTGAGGAAGGCAATGAAGCGTGCATTTTAATTGTGGAGAAATGTAACCCTTGAGAAAAATCATACATGAGAAAATGTATGACTAATAGATTCATTTTAAAATGTGTATTTGCATGTTTTGGTGACACCCAGGAGACAACGAACTTGCGAAACAGAGAAATGAAAATTTTCATGAGGGCAAATTCAAAACAATTGGAGAAGAGTAAGTATCAGTAAATATGTGTTTGAAAATACAGGATAAATAAGGGAGTCTGGAAGTGAAATACAGCTTATATAAACTACAGAATATGAAGGAGACAGACTATAGAAATGAGTTTTAATTCTGCCTGTTTGACAATATTTTTTTTCATTAATTAGTGCATTCAGTCATTCAGTCATTCATTTCATCTGCCTTTCACCTCATTTTCAATATTTTAAAGTGAAATCTAATAGTTTATTTCTTTATTTCACAGAGCACTGTGATGATTAATAAGTTATCACCTTTAGAGCTCTATGGCATTTACAGCTTAGAAATATTGCACACTATGCTGACTGCTGGTTGTGGCATTTACAGAGATATCATAAGAGATTTTTAGAACTTCTGCTTAATATTTATATTGTGGGTATACTTAGAACAGATATAAGCTGTGCAAGAAACCTAACCATAATGGCTTTTTAGCTTTGCAGATCAAAGACAAGTAGACTAGAGTGCAAAAATAAATAACTGATCTAATGCACATATTTTTCTGCAATGGATAATTCAAGTAAAATTTGGATTCTTGGGTTCATGTACAGATAATTAGGGATGTAATGTTGCTCACAACATATAGCTGCCTCTCAGAAGAGGGCATGTGCTTTAAGGATATCTGCTTTTAATGTACAGCAGATAATTTAATTTACAAGGAACTTAATTTGAGCAAACGCCCATCCACATGAACACACTATCCAATCAAATTTTGAAAATTGAAAACATTGTCTCTTTACTCGGCCTGGAAGGCATGATAATGTGACTTAAATACTGAACAAAATTAAAAGTTCAGTTGCAGACAGCGGGGGAAAGAAACCTTGATGCTGGTGACTAGTCAGAGGGAAAAGCTAATTTTACTTTTGCCATTGTACTATATTTAAAAAAAAAAAAAGTAGGAAAAACAATCATGAGACAATTCTAAAGACAGAAGCAGACTGCTCCCACTGAAATAAGGCAGTTAAGGTAAACACACCACATAACATACAGGACCTTATTTCTTAAGAATAACTGTAAGCATTCAGTATCCTCCCCTTTAATAATGCTATTACCAGGTCAGCAGACTGTTTTCCTTCTCATGCAGGAGCATCTAGCTCATAGTCTAGTAACTTATAGCAGCCTTCCAGTACCTAAAGGGGGCCTACAGGAGAGATGGGGAGGGACCCTTTACCAGGGAGTGTAGCAATAGGACGAGGCGGTATGGTTTTAAATTGGAAGAGGGGAGATTTAGATTAGATACTAGAAAGAAATTTCTTACTGTGAGGGCAGTGAGACACTGGAACAGGTTGCCCAGAGAAGTTGTGGATGCCCCCTCCCTGGAGGTGTCCAAGTCCAGGCTGGATGGGGCTTTGAGCAACCTGGTCTAGTGGGAAGTGTCCCTGCCTGTGACAGTGGGGTTGGAACTCAATGATCTTTAAGATCCCTTCCAACTCTGACCTTTCTATGATTCTGTGATTATCAAACTTTTCTGGGTAACCAGGCCTTATTGGGAAAACAGCTGATCTTGTGGCATGGGACCCAGGTAGCCGCTGCTTTCCTTCATCCCACAATCCACGCTTCATACTGCTCAGTGAGTATTCCTCACTTTTATAGCTGCTCTTTTAAAAACTGCTACTTACCCTAAAGTTTCTGCTAACCTAGGTCTTTGCCATGTGTTAGCAGTAGCACACATCCAGCACAGATACCTGGAGCAGTCTCTTAGCTCACATCAGATTTCCAAAGTTCTTCTTTCATCTCACAATTTATGAGCAACACAGTCTTTTTCTTCCTCCTCATCCTTGCTCTTTCTTTTAAATAGTAACTTTTATCTTTTCCAGGACTGGAACCTATTGCCTTAAATAAGGTTAATCACACACTCATGTTTGGGCACTATTTATTAGTTCAGATTTTTATACTTCATTGCAATTGGAGGGTTTTGTCTATTTCATATTTGGCACCTTTTTCAAATGCGTGAAATAAAAACATACAAGATAAATGTGCTTATTGTTCCATTTAATGTAACTACCCTTGTCTCCATCAGATGCCTGCAGAAGGCTCCTTTTCCGAGTTCCTCTGGAATCATTCCTGCATTTTAGTAGTGCAGGGGAATGGGTAGAGATGTAAAGAGGTGTTGCTTTTTCTTAATCCCAACCTCACAACAGAAAGAAAATAGCAATGGATATGGGGCTAAACCAGCCACTTCGATGAAAAAATCAAGAGTAAGAATATGGTTGTACTTTTGCCATATGAGAGGAGCTTTCACAGTCTCTAGAACAACTAAGTGGAGGTTAAGCTATAGCATGTTCTATCTGCGTTATGATTAACCTCTCTGTTGTAAAAGCAGAGCTTTGAAAAACTTTTCCAGTTCCTCTGCCAATAAAATCTCTAAAACTGGTAAGTAAGGTTACCACCAGGGCTATGTTATTGGCGTGATTTTGTTATTAGAAAGCTCTAGAATAAAAAACACCTAAGAAAAAAGAAATAAAAATATTCATTCATTCAGTATCAGAATTCAGTCAGAGAAGGAACAGCAAGGCTGATAGATTCTAACCTCTGACTCTTCCACTCAAAAAAGGAAAATTCTAAGCAGGTTAACAAGTAGCCTTTTTGGTGCTCTTTGCAGCTAAAAGCAGATTTACCTCTTGCTTTGCTGCATGCAATATAACAGTGTTCTATTTGTACTTCAGGACTAACTCCAGAAGCCCCAGAGGAAAAAGACAAAGAAGTTTCCTAGCAGTTTTCAAAAGCAACAGCAAGAACTGAGCTATATGTGAGGCTTGGGATATTGTAAAAGGGGTGAAAAGGGAAAATGGAGAAGAGGTCAGTAATTGGAGAGCAGAAGGTTAGAAGCTACCTGCTCATTTGGGAGATTTGTACTGAGAAAAAGACCAGGCTTGTTTAGCTGGTTGACTGATTTCATGTGGGAAATGTGATTTTCTGCGTGTACTGAGTAGAAGGAAAGGGAAAATCAAGAATAATTATTTTTGGCAGAGTTAGGTAATTCCCAGTCCCAGCCATCTTCATTTGATCACCAGCTGTTACTGCTGAAAAGTATTTTGTGTTACACAGTATTAATTCTCCATTTGTGTTCCTCTTCCTGATTGCTATTGCTTTCCCTGTTGCTTTCACTCCAAATTTCCTGGCTTTTAGATATTCTGCTTTGCAAACTACTGCTGCATTTCTAGAATATTTACAGCCCTTAATTTATCGGTATTTTTACTCACAGCTATAACTCCTTCTGAATGTATTTTTGGTCTGCAAATGTATTGGTCTTTTTCAGTTCATATAATTAATGTGCTGCATCTTGGGCATATTGCCTGAAGTTCACCCTGCTGCTGAAAGCTAGTCAAATAGACCTGTATAGGGAAAATCAGCAATGAACTTAGGCTGAAAAGTTTATGATGTCCTTAATAACGTGGTCACACATTATCTAGAATGCTTGCAAGCAAACAGAACCATAAAATATTCCAAATCTCTATCAAAACAAATTTTCACCCTATAAATCTTTAATGTCCCAAAGGATTTGATAGCTCAGTGACTAAGATAGTCATACAGTAAAAGAGAAAATGAGTCTCAGAGTCCACCAGGCCAGGGCTAAATTATTCTCTTTACTCCAATTTAAGCACATATTCAAGTTTGGCCCTCAGTTATCCATATTGCCTATGTATTGGTTTGCACTCTGACTGATTTTTGGCACACGTGGACTGTTTCTCCAACTGGGAAAATTGATTTGGAGGTGAGCAATACAGAGCAATTGAGTCAGGCTTGCCAAAAGTTCACTCAGCTGTGTTTCTCCAAGGATTTCTCAGTAGAAGTCTCCCCATGTTCTCCAATTCAGTATTCTAGTAAGTTTATTAAGGGAAGGACACTTTGAATCTCTGTATCAAAATGCCTGACACTAGATTGATGCCTAATGGACAGAGGGGGCACTCTGGTATCAGAAAAGCACATTGCTTAGGTCTAAGGAGGGAAAAATCCAAACACATAGCAATGCAGAACATCCTCTTTACGCCTTTTAGGCTATTGCAGAACAGTTAAGCGATTCAAGTTTAAAGTGAAGATATAGTGGAGTGTATCTGATTTTTGACATTACTAGTAAAGGATTCCAGTCTCTGTTGACCTGTTAGGGCAGGGTCTCCAGTATTTCTTTGCTCTTGCTTTGGCCTAAGCTGCTCTCAGCTTGTAACAATCCCTTAAAGATCAAGTGGCTATGGCCAATCAGTTGTAGCTGAAGCCTTGAGAATACTACATGGAGTAAAGATTTGACACCCTTTGGCTGCCCTCAAACAACAGCCCTAGCAAGCAATAGTCCTTTTTTTCAACGGAGGCTAGCAAATTGTACGATTTTTAAACATTAACTGGGAGCCAACAAAAAGGAAAGAGTCTAATACAAAACATACCGAAAGACCCCAAGGTATGTTTATGACCGAGGAGAAAAAAATCCTACCAGGAAAATTGTATCAATCTTAGTGACGACCTTGGGATACTGGCAGTTTATCATAATCATTCATTCCCTCCCCTAGTTCTTCCTGAAGAAACTGTCAACTCAAAGGCAAAGCAAGGCAATGAAAAGCTCCAGAATAATCCAACAGTAGCACACCATTTTCATTCAGTTTCTCCTTCAGGAGATGTAATATTCTCCTTTAATATTGCCTGCTACTCCATCAATTCCTTCACAAGGAAGATAGAAGCACATAAGGAACCAGAGTGAAAGGTTTGGCTTTGAGCATCAGAGGGAGAAGCATCCTTGGAAAATAATGGGATGGAAAAGCAGGACATACTTAGCCACTCTAAAACATTAGTCTATGGATGGAGCAAAACAAAAAGATCCCTTTGTAGGGTTTCATAGAATCATAGAATGGTTAAAGTTGGAAGGGACCTTAAAGATCACCTAGTCCCAACCCCCCTGCCATGAGCAGGGACACCTCTCACTAGACCAAGTTCTCAAAACCCCATACAACATGGCCTTGAACACACCCAGGGATGGGGCATCCACAACTTCTCCGGGCAACCTGTTCCAGTGTCTCATCACCCTCAGAGTACAGAATTTCTTCCTAATATCTAACTTAAATCCACTCCTTTCCAGTTTAAAAACACTACCCCTCGTCTTACTACTTCATTCCCTGATAAATGTATATATCAGAGAGTGTAATTTCATGTAAATATCTTTTGTTGTGGAGGGTGTCATTTTAATACCTTTAATTTTTTTTTTTTGTCTCTGCCTCCCACCACCCTCCTTCAAAAAAACTTATCTATTTCTGTTGTCCAAGCAGAATATTGTCATTTGTATTGGGAGGCCTATCTCTCTCAATATCTGCAATTTTGGTGCATACTAAGTGATTATGTTCTGAAGCACCTCTTTGTGTTCCTCCAGATCCTGGACAAATTATCTGACCTTTGTACTTTAATACTGCATAGTAAGAGACATACCCTAAAATTTAAAAGGCAGTTAATTCCAACATAATTGGGGGTTTCTGAGGTATAAATACAGGTAGAAATTGTAAGAATTTTGTATAATAGTAATTTTTTGAAACACAGTGACTTATAAACCAAAACCAACAGGAATGGTCAGTCAGATTACATATTGCTAACAGCTCTCTTAGATCTAACTTTCTGGTTACTCACAAAATGTTTATAAAAGAAACTGGTATTCCTTTTATTGCATCAGCTTTTCACTCAGTTTGAATGGGGAGCCTTCATCCTGAATAAATATGTTAGGTTATTTGATGAAAGCTCGTCTGCACACCCACAAAGTAGTACAGAGAAGCAACAGCAGGAGGGGGAGCCCAAATAATACTCTACTAGGCTACTCCCAGTCCTATCACAGACACCATCATCTTATCAAAGGCACATCATCACAACCCCTGAGAAGCACAGCGGCACAAAGGCAGGTGAGAACAAAAATTAAGGACTCAGAGGAAGGGACACCCCGTCCAGGACCCTCCCAGGACTGTCCCAAGAGATCCTCAGATCCATGCTCTGGTATGACACCCATCAAGATGAGTAAAACACCAGGGCACCTTTCCAGGTGGGAGGCTGTTGCTATTTAGGGGTATGGGACACATTGTGGAATTGTACAAAGCTTACTTTGGGATGTGTAGGGGAAGAAACAAAGGAAGGGAAGGCGACTGATCTAGGTGATTTGGGGAGAAACAAGCATGGGGAAATGGATGGATAAGGGTAGAAAAAGAGCCAGTTGCCTGTAAACAGTTGGATAATGGGTACATTTATCCTATGCTCTACACTTTATCAGCATAGGCCATCCTATCTTCTTATTAAACTCAATTTCTAACTTTGTCTTGGTTGAGGGACTCTCTGTTTGGTGTCCATGTGTGTGTATGGAGGTCTAAGTGAGAGCAGCTGGAGTCTGACCAGGGGTCAGAGGGGGTCAGAGCCAGGTGTCAGTGGTGTCAGCAACTGAAGAAAGATTGGGTGTGAAAGTCAGTGTGTGAGTGCTAGCACAGGGAAGTCAGACTAGCTGTCAAGTAGGTGAAGTGATCTGGGAGCCGAGGCAGGGTGTGAGTCTCTGAGGGTGAGGCTATTGGAGGAACTAGTTACCAGAGAGACCAGGGAGTCCCAGCCAGCTGCTGGAGAGCTTGTAGGGTCTGGGAATCTTAAGGGACAAGACTTGCTGCTCTATGCATGCAAGTCAAAGTAACCAGCCTGTGTGATGTGAGCAACAAGGCCATTGCTGGCTTAGGGAAACCATCTAAGTTAGAAAACAGTAAATAGTGAAAATAGCAGCCCCTTTGGGGGGAAGAGCTGTACCCAGAGGTCTAATATTGTGGAGAACTCAAGTTTGCCTGTGGGTCCAGGGGGTCAGCCAGGATCCCTGCACAGTCGGGGCTTGGAAGTGGTATCCTGTCTGTGGTGGAGGAAAAAGTCAGGCCGGACCTTAGCAGAGACCTCCATTGGTGTGAGGGTATTGTGTACAGAATGTGCAAGTATGCCCTAAAATAGAAGCTTAAGAACAGAAATTGCTTACCCCTTCTTATACTCATCATGATTTAGAGATGTGTTTTAAATGTTATGTCATGGGTTCTGTCCTTGTGGCTACCTCACTCTAAGTTCCTCTGTGACACAGAGGAAACTAGATCAGCATACAAACAAAGAAATTTTTTTTGCTCAAAGGCTATTAGTAAGGATGGCTATACTGCTAAAACATATTTTTAAGTACCTTCTGTCAAAAAATTCCCAATTTTTTCTCAAATATATCACAGGAAATTGGCATTTCACTTTGTCTCTCTCTGTGGCACCGGTGCAGGGTAAGTATAGTCTTCCCTGCCTTAAATATTTGAATCTTAGTGCTGACACACCTAAAGATAGCAGTTTAATTGCTTTTTGGGTATTTTTCTACTATCAGACACTGGAGGATTGAGATGCTTATCTGCTTTTACAATCAAAGTCTCTAGATGTGTTGTACAAATCAACTCCTAAAGTACAGTGTACAGCTATAGCTTTGAATATGACATCAGAAAAAAAAAAAATTGTTTCCGTTAAAGTCTCATTGCCATAGTTGTTTATGCACAGTGATTTTAATTGCATTGCAACCAGGTATTATTTGCCAAACATTAACTTCCAGCAAAGAGATAGTAATCTCC
The DNA here is from genome assembly GCA_002844005.1 of Limosa lapponica baueri. NCBI lineage: Eukaryota > Metazoa > Chordata > Aves > Charadriiformes > Scolopacidae > Limosa > Limosa lapponica. The sequence goes on along the minus strand of KZ505778.1, from coordinate 93,272 downwards.
AGCTAAAAACTAATTTAAAAAAAAAAATTCTCTTATGCAATGGATGTATTGCAATTGCTGCAGTTTCAGTCAGCTAAAAGCCTTTTCCTTACACAATAGGTTAAAGTTTAACACACTGAAACGCTACAGTGAAACCACATTATCCACTTTTCAAGAGTGACACCAACAGCAGATTATAATTTTGAAACCTGTCCCTGTTCCACATGCTTGGTGGAAAAGGAAAAATGTGTGGAACATCTGTGACTGACCTTCTATTTGCTTTGATTATTTAAGAGTATTACAAAGCCTATTGGCATTTGTTTATACATTTTATATATATCATTTCTACAAAGTACAGATCCTTTGATATTCATTTCCAAACCCTGTATTATCAATAAACACTTACCATAAATTTGTCACCCAAATGCTTTCAAGAAACAGTGAGTGGGGACAGGCTTTAGACAAGTTGTATTTATCAGCCGAGACAAATAATTTCTTAGCAGTTGTACCAGTTGTACTTACCTGTTTCCAGTATGGATATGATCATTCAATGCAAGTAGCATGGAAGTCTGTGTCCCTGAAGCTAAATGTGGAAGCTGGATACCACTGTGCTTATTGCGGCATGTACCCATCATGGACAAGATTTCAAAGTGTGTTACATACAAACGAGCCGTTTCAACATAGTGTATTGGTCTAACATGAAGAACAATCACCTAATCAGAGAATGTACCTATCAGTTTGGGTACATGACAAATTATTCAAACATTCCTGTTAACTGACAGGCAGTTTAATAATTTTAATTTGAAGTCTCCCTTGGTGGTGGATGAAATTAAGGATGAAATTAAAAAGTTATATTGAGTTGAATGATAAACCAGACTTTACCATCCATGAGCACCCACAATGGGAATTTTCTAAAGGGATTATTAGAGGAAGGTTAATTAGCATTTCATCTGGGACATGGTAACAGATGAGCTAAGGCAAACCTACATAAAATATTGAAACAATTAAAGAAAATGCTCAAACAAAACCACACCAAACCAAAACAAAACCCAGACACAAAAAGATCGATTTATTAAGTAGATAACGTGGGTAAAAAGTAATTCATACTACTTTCTTATTAATTGAAAAAGAGGCTTTTTTTGCCGTACTCCAAGTGAATACAATTTCAAGTTAGGGAGTTCAGAGAAAAAGCTATTGATGCATATATTTCAACATGGAAACCATGGAATTAAGCTATTGTGAAGAATCCAAGAGGGAGGCCCCACAACCAATCCTCAGAGTTATAATTATAAAAAATGAGCTTCATTTTTCAGTAAGTCTTAATATGTAATTATCTGATCTTCATAAAACTAGATGCATTAGTCATCTGCTTAAAGTTAGAATTATCAGCACAGACATTAAAATTTAAGCGCTGTAACTGTGAATTTAAAAGATATATGATTACATCAGAAAATAAGTCCTGATTTTCTTGGCATTTAATAAATAAAAATGTATTTTTAGACTCAAAATCTCATCCACTGAGTAGGACCCAATCTACTTATAGCAGATTACTAAGATCGCTACTCAAAAACAGTACAGCACAAATGTCTTAATAAGATTACTCAGAAGGATATCACAGATCAGATCATGGGAGATCACCTAATAAGTAACCAAGCCAGCTAGAATGTTACCCAATTCATGACAGATGAAATGTCCTTTTAAAATATTCAAAAAAGAATTTTTGCAACTCTTTTTTTTCCCCTCTTCAGATCAAGTTATGGCACTCAAGCTCCAAACATCTTTCGTGAAGAAGTTTAAGGACCAGACGAAGATGCCTTATCCTGAACAGAAGTAATACTACCTATTCATCACTGCAGACTCTTTTGAACCTTGTCTATAGGTTCAGGAACAGTAAATGGCCTCCACTCTTATAGCACAGACACCAATCGACTGCAGTTGCAAACTCCCCCAAATAAATACATACAGCAAGGTCTTCAAATAGGAACATCTGTTCCAAGTAGTTTGGGAAAACAGCCAAAAGGCAAAGACACATCCAGGAGAATAAATGCTGAAAATAATTTTCCAGTGTGAATTTTTTAAGAAGCAGAGGTGCCCCTGTCTTCCTGGTCTCTTCATGAAGAACAAAATAAATGTTATGATATACATTTATTCCAAAATAAACTTTAGAAAAAGAAACAAACAAACAAAAAAACCCAAACAACAAAAAAAACCCAAACAAACAAACAAAAAAAAAACATGAGAAGAAGAAGAGACTGCAAAAAGAACAAGGGCCTTCTAGGCGGTAAACTAGATCTAATGTTTTGCAGAACTTTGGTAAATAAAATATTTTGTAGCTTTCCAGGAATAATTTAAAATTCCATTGTACTATTCCCCCCCCCCCTTTTTTTATAAATGGTATTTCCAAGTAGGGCTGAATGAAAATGTCATCTTTGAACCAGTCTGGCCCAAACTCAGAAGAAACAATTAACTTCCACACTTCATGACTACCCTGACCTTCACTGATTTAGAATACTTTTTTTTTATTATTTCTGTTTATAGCCTCTCTATTATTAGGTATTTAGAAAACATCTAAAGTAGTGATGAACCATGTTGTGGCCTCCAAGTGATATTAGAAGTTAGCTAGAAAAGAAGAAGAAAGGCTTATCAACACAAAATCCTGTGTGGGTTACTTTAGGGTCTACCTAGAACACAACCAAATACAGGTCTTTCAGGATTTTACATTTATATCTCTTTATATACATGGTGCTCTTTTCCATGTATGTACATGGACTAAATCAGAAACAATTTCTGTGAAAGCCACTAAACTATTGCCATAAAAGAGCAGCATGGAATGTAAGCAAGAGAAAGAACACTAATGGGATGAGAAACAGTAAATTTTTCCTCTCATTTCCTGTACAGATGAAGAGAGATTTTTACATTTGGAGAGCTCAGACATTCTACTCTCAGGAGATTGGGAGAAGCCGATTGCTCATCCCTGAATCATCCACTCCATCACCAACAAATTGAGATTAGATTAGGAGAGAACATCCACATGTGTGTTCCCCCTGTGTTTATAAATCTATCACCATCAGAGACCCAGTGGGAATGTGTATAGCTGCTTCTATGTTAAGTTATTAGAATGGATATTAAATTTTCTTCCTGCAGGTGATGTTTGGAATGAATACGGATTTGTTTCTAGAGGAGAGTTAATAGAACATTTAGTTTAGAAAATTTTAATTTATGTATCAGAATTCTGATTGTGATGGACTCAAAACAAAGGAAAAAAAAACAGAAAAAAAATGATTCTGTGTGAAATATACAAAGCAATTAAAATTAGAATAATTGAAATTTACCTATTTTCGTATTTGCAAGGGTTTTGTGTCTTCTCCCTATCATATCTGTTGGTACATCCTTTCTCTTTTTAATAGAACTCCCTGATGTGCATACAGCTTCAAGGAGCAGCGTTTGTAAGTTCCAGTCTAGCTTCCAATTAATGAGGTGAGATAACTGTTCTAAGAAGTCTCAAAGTCAGCAGGCCCAGGATGCCAAAAAGGATACAATTCCTTCAGCTGCCCAAGACATCCAAAAACTTGGTCTGCAACAGTTAAGCTTCCTTCTTAGTGCTGTCAGAAATATTCAGGTGAGCTAGAACAGCAATATGATTCAAGTGACAGCTAATGATTTGACCTGCTTTTGCAGGACTAAGACCATGGCAACTTCCTTTTCTGTGTAGGTGAGAATTTTTAACATTTACCAGTCTTGGTCTTCCATGTAGCTGCACAGCTCATTATGTTCATACAAGAGGAATGTTACAGGGGTGCTAATAGCTGGCCAGGGATGGGTCTGCTCCTGACCACACTTTCAGCCTACATGTTTGTCGAACCTGCAGGCTTCAGTTAATAGAAGAGATTGTCTTGGGATTTATGTAAGCTCCCCAATATATTCTATATGTCAAACAGCCTTCCTCATTAACAATGTTCACTAGGAGATCCTCCGACTTCTCCGGATGTCTGTGATGTACAGATCACCTCTTCACCACATTCACAGAACTTTACATGTGATTTTCATGGTTACCTTATAAAAACTGTAGAACAAGATGTGAGCTGAGGCAGGTTTTTCAGGCCTGTGTTTTATAGTCTTATATGCCTGGGCAACTAGTTTATAGTTATTTTTAAAGCCATCTGATTTCCACCCACATCAAAAGGAAATACAAATAAAAGCAGATTAGTCACATCACCTGAAGTAGACAACATCATTGCATATATTTTTAAAAGAAATAGCTGAAGACACAAAAAATGTCCATAAATTTCCTATACAAATATTAAATAAAAATGCTTTCTTTTCATCTGTTCCTAATTCATCTGAACTAACTAACATGCTAACTAACAATCATGTTACCAAAGGGTAAAGATGAAACAAGGTAAGTAACAGCTCTGCTATTGAAAAAGAATGGCTTTATACTCACTTTCTGCCCCTCCAGCTAATCTTCTCTTTTTAAAACCACACTCTTATCCACATAGTTCCCCACATCCAGCCATCCTTTTAACCCATATACTTGTCAAATTCAATCAGTTAAACTGGTGAACAGTTGAGATTTGAATGTAGAAGTACAATAAAAAGTGTTTTATTTAAAATTTGTGATTTAATACATGATATAAGATTGTTTATAGCTCATCAACGCTCGGCCACTAAAGACCAATAGCAGACCACTACAGATAGGAACTTTCATGTCCAGTATCACATTGTAAAAGCTAAAAATCCTAGACAAGTATTTATCATATAAGCTCAGCCCGTCTTGTATATAAAAGCTCTCAATGTGCTTGTTTTTCTACTATATGATTAATCTTCTGAAGTAGTCTACCTAAATCTGTACAGTAATATACATATGCCATTTCTTTCAATAAAGCATATGTGGCTTATTGTAATCTTCTGACAGACACCATATTATGTAGTAGATACTATAATGGAGTTAAAATTAGCTGGGTGTGACAAATTTCCAGTTTCCAACATTTTTTTTTCTTAAACTTACTGCATCAGCTTGTCAAACAGTAGACTACAGGGAAGTTTGAAAACGTTTACTATGAAAACTAGGCATATTAGTTGTAGGGAATGCCTCCCTTTGAAGTTCTGAACTTTACAGCAGGAGGGATTGAAAGCAGTCGTTTTTAATGAAATCACAGTCTCCTCCCTTTCTCAAATAACTCAATGATCAGAGCACTCAGCTGGAATATAGGAGTCCTTCTGCTACTTATATTCACTGCCTAAAGGGAATTAAACTACAGATACAAGACTGCCTAATTTTCAGTATATTGTAAAAGGACTTGATTTGTTCACTATAGATTTTCTTGAAAAGGACTGTGATGAGACAGCAGAGGAGAACAGGGAACACCTGTCTGCCTTGCTCCGCCTGCTGCAGTCTGCTGGGACCTTCTGGAGAAGGGAAAACTGGCTCCTTTCACAAAAGCAGCTGAACATGGCCATCTGGGAAAGAAGCGTGGAGTAACAGCTTGGGGCAGGAAAGGGATGAGAAGAGCTCCAAGTACAGAGCTAGCAATAGAAATGAACAATGGAAGGCTCCTGAGAGGAAAAGAGCATTTGCCTGAAACAGAGAGCTGAATCAAAGCTGAGCTGCTGAAATGCCAGCAAAGGGATCCACAGAGAGTTTGGTTTGGCCCAGGAAGTCATTTAAATCTCCTGGACTGTAAAGGAAGCCAGAGAGAAAGTGTTTATTGCTTCTTAACATTTCTACCACTAATATACTGGAAGCTGATGTTAAGTGTTCCCTGATGATGACTTTGTGGCACTTGCAATGTTTTTTCTAATGTTTATGGTAAATATCTGCTCCTTTTTCCCTGTCAGAATCCACATTTGCCTGAGCTCTTAAACTTGCATCTGATGATTCACCATAGCTATACATCTTTTAAAAGTTTTGCTGATAAATATATTAATCTCAAACTTCTACAGCTATTTAGAGATGGTGTGACACTATTCAATCACTGAATTTGTGGTGCAAAATGTTAGTTGTAGCCGTAATGCTCTCTAAAGAGGTTTATGTTCTGAATGTAAGAGTAACGTATCCCACTTTTGTTTTCCAGAACTAAGGTGGACTTTTTTATTATTTGCTTTTTTTTTAAAGCTCTTAAACAAAGTATTTGTAAAAGCATCTAGAAGATTTTAATAAAAAAGTCCTTACATTTAACTTTGATAATGTTGATAAACTATTTGCTTTGTAAAGAACTCTGACGCAGATATGAAAAAAATAACTTCTGTTTTCTGTTCACGTAGCCTGGTTTTACATTGCTCTTTAAGATCAAATAACTTCCTGATGAATCACTCTGTACTATATACTGACACTTAGTTTTCACCTAGCACACAAGAGTTCAAACTTAATTCATTTTTTTTTCTTAATTTTTCTTTGAAAATGCTTAAGCCTTATTTATAAACATTGTTTTCTGTGTCAGCCTTTCACTGAGAAAATAGTGAAAAAACTGGACCTTATTTTGCTTTCTTTGTAAAAATATTAGGCTTGCCTTAAGGTTGGAAGGCAACTGTTACTGACATTTGGTTTTTATTTTTCTCTTTGGCTCTTCGCTTGTCTCTTTCAATTCTGAAAGAAAAAAAATCACTCACTGGGGAACAAGTGATATTTTCATTTTTTTTTTCTCTCCTCCTGAATAGTCCACCCCAAAATGATAGCTGTAATCCTGCTGTCCACCTATAGTTGTTTCTATTTTCAACCCATCTAGTCCATCCATCCAAGTATTCACCATGGTGCTGTGGATAAGGGGCACACAGTGGATGTTGTGTGCCTAGGCTTTAGCCTCTCCCATAGCCTTCTTTTCATCAAATTGGTAAGATATGGGCTGGATACGTGGTTGATAAAGTGACTGCCTGACTCAGAGTTGCAAACTCTGGGGGAGAGTCCAGCTGGTGGCCAGTGACAGGTGACATTCATCAGGGAATAATGCTAGGACCAACATTGTGTAGTGTCTTTAATGACCATGATGATGAGAAGGAGAGCACTTTAGCAAGCTTACAGATGACACCACTTTTGAAGGAACATGCGATATAATGAAAAGCAGAGCTACTTTCCAGTGGAACCAAAACAGCCCAGAGAAATGGGCTGATTGTACCTTCATGAAGACCAACATAAGCAAATGAAAAGTCCTGCACCAGGGCATGGATAAATCCAAGCAACAGTACAGGCTGGGGGCTGATTTTCTAGGAAGCAGCTTTGCATAAACAGAGCTGGGGGTCCCATTGGACAGCAAGTTGAGCAGGTCAGCAGTGTGCCCTGGCAGTGAAGAAGACCAGCTGCATCCTGGGTTGTGTCAGGAAGAATGTAGCCAGTAGATAATGAACCTTCCCCTTTATTTAGCACTGGCAATACCACATCTGAAGTACTGTGTCTAGTTCTGGGCTCCTAGGCATAAGAAGGATATTGAAACACAGTAGTCCAGCACAAGCCACCAAACTGGACTGGACACGGTGACTGGAGAACATGGCATATGAGGAAAAATTGAAAGGTCTGGGTTTGTTCAGCCTTGAGAACAGAAGTTCAGGGGAGACCTTATTGCTCTCAACAGTTACCTCATGAAGGGTACAGAGAAGATGAACCCAACCTCTTCTAGGAGTTATGCAATGATAGGACCAAGTTGGAACATGGAAAACTCTGTTTAGATACAAGAAAACATTTATTTACACTGAGTGTGCCTAAATACTGGAAGAAGTTGCCCAGACAGATTGTGGGATTTTCAGTCCTCGTGGGCCTGAGCAACCTCATCCAACTACTTCTTTCAACAGGAAGAACTACCTCTTATGGAACATGTGGCCTCCAGAGGCTCCTTCCACCCAGAATTATTCTATGATTCTATGAGACCTCTTCTCTTTTGCTGTTGCTGAATTTGTTAAAATTATTCAGATCTTTCTTGACAAAGGAGCAATTTAATCATGAAGCAGGCAAATATGACTCTTATTTTTATTTACTCTATCATCTTATCTTTGCAGTAAGTTAAATATAATTTCAAAAGAACCTTAATATGCCCTTTCTGAGACTGTCAATTTTATGTATTGTGGAGAAGTCTGTTCAAATTTACTGTTGTCCACTGTTGTTCACAGTCCGTCTCAGATCTCTATTACACTATCAGAGTATCGCAAAACCTGTATTCTATTATGCAACATCTTTTGTACCGTTTCAAGTGAAATTGCATAGCATATACATATTGCATACTATATACATAACAAAAGTTAAGCAAGTTACTTCCTCTGTTGCAATTTTAATTAGACATAATCAAAACAAGTCATTTTGCATGATAAACTGAACAAATGATGGGCAAACAAATTACAGTGATTACTGATAAAATACCTTCATTATTATCAACTACTTCACTTTGATAGTACACTATGAATATGTAATTGACAGTTCTAAATTGTTTTAGAGTTTATTATTATTTTGTCTAGTGGACATTATTTCATGCTAGCACTTTGAGTGTGTCTCTATTTTCTACACACAAAGAAATACATTAGATTTGTCATTTATATTAATTCATCTATAACGCCCAAGCAGTTTATTAACTTTTAATCGTGCACTTCAGTGTTCTAAAATGGCTGTGATTTTACGTGCTCTTGTATTTTAATTAACTAGATTCAGTAGTTAGAAGTTCAAATTGTCCTGTTTTCAGACTTTAATTAGGTTTAGAATTTGATTCCCAAAAGTTTTTCATTTGTCAACATAACAATTTTCAGTCCTTAGGTATTATCCCTCGGTATGTAGATAATCATAACGAAATATGTTGTCAAATTATTTCAGAAATGTGCATTATCTTTCACTTATTAAAAGGTTATAATTTGTGACAAATTACAATCATTTAATCTCCAAAATGAGAAGACTTTTGAATCAGCAAAATAGATGATACCAGGAAGATACTTTTTCCTGGAATCTGCTAAGTGCAGCTGTGTTGGCAGGTGTATTCAGTTTAAAAAACATAACAGATTCCTGCCAGCCGAATTCAAAACAGTTCAGAGATCTTAAAAAATCTCTTTTAAATTAGCTTTGAGAGCTCTAAAGGGAGCGGGGGGGGGAGGGAACTGACAAAACTATCAAGACCTCAGAATCAGGACTTCTAATGTCATAACTTCATGTCTATTTATGTCAAAACTAGGTGGTATAAGAACTTGGAACTGGTAGGTCTGACAACACATTCCTCACTGAATTTTGTCTTACTGTGTCACATGTGATTTAATATATTTAAGTAATAGTGTAACAACATGGGTACAAAAAGAACAAACAAAAACAATAGCAATGATTGAAAGAAAAAAATAAATCCAGATTTTAAGAAAATTTAGCTCTGGATTGATAGCCAGTCTTAAAATACTTAGTTTAATGTAGAAAGCATCAAGTGGCATTGGGTTTATATTCA
>KZ505778.1:70472-82321 GCA_002844005.1 Limosa lapponica baueri | reverse complement strand
TTTTTTTTTTTGTGAAGTCTTGATTTTATAAGTGGAAGTTTATAATATTGCTTAAAGTTCAATAACTATAAGACTCTAAAGACAATTCTTATTTATCCATTATCATCTCATGAGTAGTAGAAGTCTTAGAAGGGATCACTATTGCTTCATTAAATCTACAGGTCTACTCAGTCTTGTTCATTTTACTACTGACAACAAATAAGTCAGAAAGTTTGACTCTTAATTAGAGTCAAAGATTATTTTTTAACCTTCCTTGCATAACTCAATCAGAGCTCTAAAATCAAAATGTATACATATCAGATTTCTGCTAGTAGTCTGCAATTTATTAGATACTAACAAATGTGGAATCATTTCTACACTGTGGCTGAAATGAGATACTGCTTCATTAGAGGATACAATGAAATACATATTTTGTATGGTTTGCATTTGTTCAATCACAATACTGTAGAAAATTTGCAATAGTATTTCTTAAGTGTAGTTTCCTTCTGTTTTCCCATATTTTTGATTCTAAATTAATAGCTACCATATTCCCAACTAAGTTTTGATAATTAATGTAGATTTTCAGACTTCATAAGGCTTCTGTAACTCTTTTATGAATAATTTCTGGGTTTTAAGCACTTTTTTTTTTGTGTGTAACCATCAGATGTGGGTACAATATTTTATGAATGTACTGCTAATTCTATAAATTCAATGAAAAATGTTTAAAGAGAATGATGGTGCAATTTTCCTGCTCCTACTTGATATGCCTTTTTATTTGAATGTTATTTTTACTGAAGTTCTTTCTGTCACTGAACAATGACACATTTCAAGTTTGCCTATTGTAATGTACCATAGGAAAACAATAAATTGTTATGTGCCCAGGAATTATATAATCTAAAGTTAAAACAAATAATAAAAAAAAAAACCACCACAGAATAGGTTAAGAGATGCAAACAGATAGGAGAATTCAAGGAAGCACTGAAATACCATTCAGTGATAAAGATGTCAGTAGTGATTTGTTTCCAGAGGTGCCATTTTCCAAAGTATCAGCCAAGTGCAAATATATCAATATTTATTCATAATTCCTCTTTGGATTTTCAGAGAACATTTTTACTGCTGTGCTGGAAAGTATTTGTCAATATGTAGGAGTTAAAGCATATAAGGCAGTCAACTAAAATATTTTATGAAATAAATATTGAAGGCTTTAGGTCTGGAATAAATTTATTTAATAAATACAAATTGAAGAAGAAGAAATGCAGGTTTTATTAACTTTATTGAAATTAATTACCTAATTCTGCTAAATATTTTCAAATCTTTTGGTCACATTTTGATTCCGGGGGGTAGGGAAAGAGGAGAAGGGAGGACACAAAATAGGGGGAGAAGAATGTGTTGGCTGAGGCATCACTGTCAGATTTTTTTAACGAGCTTTGGAATAGAGGCACACACTCACCAGGAGATTAAATTCCTAGAGTCCGCTTTTTTTATTATCTGAAGATATTTGTAACCATACCTTTCATTTCATGGGGATTTGCTAGCAGGACAAATTTCCCAGTTCTGTTTCTGATGAAGATCCACTCTGCTTGAATAGATATTCACTGAAGCAAAGACTGAGTTCAGCTCTACCAGCTCCTAAATACACTGCAGTGCTCCATGTGTCATTTTTATACTAACAGAAAACTTCCTAAGAAAAAATAAGAAAGGCCCTTCTTACAGCACTGCTTCCTCAATGGTTTGATATTTACTCTTCTGCAGCAGCTGTAGAACAGCTCTCAGTTATTAAAGGAAATGGACAAATATTTCTAGTCTGAAATATCTGAGTTCCTGTTAGTATTTAAGCTGGATGCCCAAAACAAAAGTATAAAATACCATAGTCTATGAAAATTGTCTTTAATATATTAGCTCAGTTGCCTGTAAGCTGAGAAAAACCAGGAAAGCTGAGAAATGGGACTAGAAATAGGTTGAGGAGAGATGTTAGTGTGTGTATGTTCTTTAAAAAGTGAATAGTACTGAACTGATCAGTTTTATCGGAGTCATAGATTGGTTAGAGGTGGAAGGGACCTTGAAGATCATCTAGTTCCAACCCCAACACCTCCAGGGATGGGGCACCCACAACTTCTCTGGGCAACCTGTTCCAGTGCCTCACCACCCTCACAGTAAAGAATTTCTTCCTAATATCTAGTCTAAATCTCCCCTCTTTCACTTTAAAACCATTACCCCTTGTCCTATTGCTTAGTAGTTTAGCTTTGTTGTCCGTCTTCATACAGTCATCCTTTGGTTGGGTAAAATGGAATGACTTTGGGTTAGATTACACTCCAGATGCAGATATTTAGATGTAGGGGTCTAAAGTATATGCATCTAAATGGACAGCAGGTGATTAAACTCCTGTTGTCAATGAAGCTTTTCAATTGACTGAATGTAGATGTCTGCTCTTGGACAAGATTAGCAGCCTCCTAGACCACCATGACAGGCTACACTCAGGTAACAAACATGGGTGGTTGGTACCACTTGAGATGCCTTAGGAAATCACACATGGCTTTCAAATGCTGTTCCAGGAACTTGCAGGTTTTCTGTAGATCTAGTGTCTTGTTTGTAAGCCCTGTGAAGATACCCTAAGGCACCTTAGCTGACATTATATTCCTCTATTTAGACAACTGAATCCTGACCAAAGTTTTTCATTAAATTTTTTAGCAAGAACTTATATTCAGTTACAGTATTTTGTTTCCCATTTGACTAAATTCAATCAAAAAAAAAATTGCAACTAGAAATGAAACAGTATCCTAGTTTTTATGTGAAATGAAAAAATGAAAATTTTGTATTAAGACAATCCTATACATCGTCATTATACATACATCAAGTAATTTTGGCACTCAGGAAATTATTGAATAAATCCCATCTGATCAGTGACAATGCAGCATCAAACATATCCCCTGCCTGTATGAGAAAGCATTTTCTGATCTTAAGAGCTGCAATGAATTCAGTATAATTTTGAATTAAATGTTGATTATCTACAGCCTGGACTATGTTTAAATACCTTTATGATTAATAGAACTAAACTTTCTGTAAGACTTTTGCCAGTTCCTGTGTGACCATATACACAAAAGGTCACACCAAGAAAATCTTAAACTGAAACGATCTTTCTTTAGCTGATGAACTGAAAGTTTGATTCTGCTTCCTATTAAACTATTTAGTTTTATTTTTTTAACATATTTCTCATGTTAAAAATCTGCATATGACAGTTTTAGAGAGTAGAATTCTTGGACTCTAAACTTTTCTCTTGGGTCAAAGAATGTTAGAAGACAGGATAAATAACATCTTTATGATAATTAGGCCAGTTATACAACATATGTACATGAAACAAGAAAAATTACAGCAATCACAGTGGAGAGCTTCTACTAATATATACAGACTTTAATGCTATCTGATGGGTTTTTTAGAGATAGCTACTAAATTAAAAAAAAAAGTAAAGTAGAACTGTTTATGCATACAATATAAGGCCAAACAGCTTCTAAACATTTCTTATGTGTCTGCAAATTTGTTTTTGACATAGCATAAGATACTAGATTCCCACTCTGGTAAACTAAGCTGAGCCAGTGGAAGATATATATGTTCTAAAAAAAATAATAATTCAAGCACTTGTGTCTTAAGCATCCTCACTGCTTAGATGTTATCTTACTCCCTAGCTCTGGTCTGGATTGCTTCTGATAGCTTTCTCAAAAACAAATCTGCCTTGCATAACGTTCCTGAGGTACAACTAATCTCCAGGGGAGGCAGGGCAAGACATGACCTTGACTCTGTTGCAAGCACTGTAGATGGAAGTCAATTTACACACCTTGGTCTCAGGGACAAGGACTAGTCTCTGACTTTCTTTTACATAGCAACAGTCTTAACTTCCCTTGTCTGTGATAAGCATAGAGAGCACACCTGACAAAGGAGATCAGGATGAAGTGATTCAGAAAATGAAAAGTTTCTTGTTTGTTTTCACAGAACCACAAAATTGTAGGGGTTGGAAGGGTCCTGCGGAGATTATCTATTCCAACCTCCCTACTAAAGCATGTTCCCCTAGAGCAGGCTGGACAAGAATGCATCCAGGCACGTTTTGAATATCTCCAGAGAAGGAAACTCCAAAATCTCTCTGGGCAGCCTGTTACAGTGCTCCATCACCCTCAAAATAAAGAACTTTTTCCTCATGTTGAGAAAGAATTTCCTGTGTTCCAGCTGGTGTCCGTTGCCCCTTGTCCTGCCACCAGGTACCACTAAGATTTTGACCCCATCTTCTTGTCATCTGCCCTTTAAATATTTATAAGCATTGATAAGATCCCCTCTCAGTCTTCTCTTCTTCAGGCTGAGCAGACCCAGACCTCTCAGCCTTTCCTCATAAGAGAGGTGCTCCATTCCGTTGATCATCCTTGTAGCCTTCTGCTGGACTCTCCAGTAGTTCCCTGTCCTTCTTGAACTGGGGGACTCAGAACTGGACACAGTAGTTCAGTAGTGGTAGAGTTTGTATCTTTTATACTGTCCAGTTTGTGTACATATTAAGGATGAATAAAAAACCGGAATGCTGAGGCTGAAGGACAGAAGCCAGAACTCCCCACTCCTACCTGAGTTCAGTAAATTCTAAGAATCTTGGTCTTCTTTTATTTATTCCCGTTTTTGTGGTTAAGGCCCAGTGAAATTTGCATTCTTTTCTGTCCACTACACAGGAACAGATTTAAGAAGAGGGCGGAAGGCACCTCAAACACACACATTTTAATCAGAGAAGCCTGATGATGACCCTTGAAAAATATTTTGCTTCATTGTTCAAAATATAATTGATCTCTCAGTTCCCTAGCAAAAAGGATTACTTCAATAATTATTAATACTGAATCTTAACATAATAGTAGCAGAAATATTAATATGAGTCTGAAAAGGCATATAAAGGTACTGCTAGTATGATACCCCAGACATTTTACTGACTTTGCAGTGCTGGGTCTCACTTCACTTTTTTGGTCTTTCCTTGGACTGAGCTGGTTTCAGCTTGTAAAAAGTCCCTAGTGACCAATTGTCTATTGCTTAACTGTTGTAAATGATGCTCTGGGAAAACTACGTATGCCAAATGTCTGATGCCCCTAGGCCATCACTTCATAACAAACAGTAGCCCTTTCTGTCAGCTAAGACTGGGGAGGCTCTTGTGCAGCTTTCAGACTTTAGCAGGGAACCAAAAAGAAGGAAGCAGATTGGTAAAAGAAAACATAAAATATGTGTTTGAAAATTGCACAGTGTGAAGCTAGAAGAAGCAGAAGCAGCCTCCACTATGAGCATTGTACTCCCAGCAAAAACCTCAGGATGCTGCTGACTTTTTGCAACCTTGCACCTGCAATCATGCTCAAGGAAAAACAGGTGTGTTAACTTTGGCATTCAGAGCAATGTTAGCTGGGTCTAACACCATAGCAAAGGGGGAGATACTAGGATATTTTACATAGCAACTGTAACCATATTATTAGTGAAGTTTTTCCATATTAACTAGATAATGTTGACTATTTCACTGTTGAAATATTAATTGGATGAATGAGGAGTTCTTGTTTCCGTGTGTCCGATAGGTTCCCTTTTGCCCATAACAAGAGTTGGAGTGCAACTTCAGAACGTATCTATACCAGCTCCTTTGTGGACAGAAGCACATTTTTTTCAGCTTCTAGATCTCATTGTACTTTAAATAGTCCTTGGGCACCCGGCTGTTTATATAGGTCAGTTATAGCAAAAGCAGAGCAGAAACATAGATACCAAAGAACTTTGTATTTTAATAACGGAAGAGTCTTCTATCATTAGGCACCTCTGAAGGTAATACTCACTGTGTGAGCTTTTTTGTGCTGCAATTTCTGTCCAAGTCCTGCTTGGGACTGAGCTTTAATTTTATTTTAAATTTGACACTATGTAATTGATGGAGGAAACAAGAGTTTTCAGTGCTGAAACGATGAGTGACTGGATCTTACAGACTGGGTAGTGCTCAAACTCAGTTTTGGGCCTGGTCTCAAACTACAACCTTACTCAGGAGTTGTTTGGGAGAGTGCTATGTTGCTCAGCCACATACTGCCCCAGGGCGACCCTAAACAATTTGCATAGACAAGCAGATACTTGGAATGCTCCTTCACACCCTCTAATTCACTATTGTGGATATAACCTCTATGTATTTGCATTTGGCAGTCACCAGGGAACAAGGGAGGGGTCTCAGAAAAAATCAGGGAGCACAGCTTCAGTATTTCCTCTCCCAGGTGAATGCTATATTCATTAGATGAAAGAAATGCTTTCATGTCTGTTCTCCTTCTGGTCAAATGAATATAAACGTTTGACTGTAAGATACCTCAGCTTCAGCAAAAGACATGTGATCCACACTTGTATAGACTAACTTAGAACCTGTGCCCCATTAATTTTATTTAATTAGCATTCTTAGTCTATGATGATGCAAAAAGTTCCTCCTACATTGCTGGTTTTAACTGGACTCAGTAAAAACCGAGTGTGTTAGGACAGTGAGAGCACACCTCTGGGAATTTAATTACAGAATGAGGAGGCTATAAGGGATCTCAAGAGGTCATCTAGGCCATCCCTCTGCCCTGAGGCAGGATTATTTATGCTTATGTCATGCCTGACAGATATGTGTCAAACTGGTTTTTGAGGACTTTGAGTGACAGAAGCTCCACAGATTCTCCAGGCAATCTATTCCAGCTTTCCAATACTCTTTATTACTAAAAGCTGTGGGATTTCTGTGAAGTTTTGCTGTTGTTTTACTAATACCTGACCTAATTCTGTTTAACTGTAATTTAAGACATTATTTCCTGGTTTATTTAGCATTAATATGGAATAAAGAACTACTGGGAGGTTTCCCTTCTAGAAATCATGCAATCTCAGGTACCTTGGTACATCATACAGTAAATACTACCTTAGGTCGTTTGGTCCCAGAAGAATTTTTGTGAAAAACTTGAGGAATTAATCCAGTCTGTTGTAGCTCTGCATGTAAATAAGTAACTAGAGGTTTTTTACACAGATTGGAAGATAGAAAACAGTTGTACCGGGTGCAGGTGCCCAAGTGGGGCAGTGGGGGCAGCAGGGGTGGCCTCTGTGAGGAGAGGCTGGGGCTGCCCCGAGCCGGACACAGCCGGTTCCAGCCGGCTCCAACCCACCCACCGCAGGGCGTGGCTGAGCCCCACAGACAAAATGGCGGCACCTTGAGGAAAACAAGTTTAAGAAAGGTCAAAATACTGAACAGCAGAGAGGGGAGTGAGGAAAAAAGAGGTTTTATTGCACTAATTTAGACAGTGTACAGCAGCTGAGTAGGAATAAACTCAGTGAGTGTGGGTAGATGATATGAAATTCTTCATTTCTTCATCCTCTGCTTGGGCCTCTGCTGTTGAATTCCAAGCAATGTCTGAAAGCTGAGATCTAGAACTAGGGAAGTACTCAAGTCTATATATTTATACAGTAACAAAACTTGGCATTAGGGTGGATAATTCTTCTTAATAAGGAAAAGAATTATTGCGGCTCCTCTGATGAAAAATAAAGGCAACAAATAATTTTGGTCATTACTGGTTTGCTTTTATATGAAATATCAGCTAGACTTCTTGCAAAAAATATTGGGAATGTGGTATTTAATTTTCAGAATTATACAATTTAAAATGGCCACGTAAGATGTGTATCTAGAAACAGGAAAAATAATGACAATACATAAAATGCAACTTTCAACACTTATTAAGCACTTGCATGGACAGACTGGTGATTATTTTACTTAAAATTATCTACCTATGCATTAGCCATTTATTTTATGTGCACAGTTATCTGTATACTTTCACATTCTTTTCCAGGCATATTTTGTGGTCTGATTATGAAAACTCTGTCAGAAAAGATCAGTAAGAAAAGGCTATGAAGACAGCAGAAAATATTTTGGAGAAAAAAGAAGCAGAGAACAGTCTTGATTGAAATTGAACAGAATTAAAGAGAGAACAGAGAGAGAGAAGACACAGGGGAAATGTAAAGTGTTCAAAAGAAAATTAATATTATGCTGAGGGTTATATGTGTCCTCTTTCTATAAATATTTTGGGAGCAGGAAATAAATGAGCAAGCTAACAAACAGCATACTGTGTGAATATGGAAGGAAATGCCAGAAGTAATAAAGCGAAAGAAAGAGTCAGCTGCAATGCATTACATGTCAAGAAAAAGGGAGAGTTAGAATGACTGTAGAGCAAAGTGCAAAAAAGAATGGAATAGAATCATACAATAGAATAGAATATCATAAAAACAATAAGATAAGATAAAACAAAAAGTAAAGAATATGTGAAAAAAGATAGGAAGTTTCAAAGAGACTGAGAAAAAATAAAAACGTTTCAAGTACAGGAAGAAAAAAGGTCACTGAGACTGGAGACCATGTAAAAAGTAGCCAATTCATTTGCCTTATATAACATCCTTGAGGTACAACTAATCTGCAGGTGAGCTAGGGCAAGACTCAATCATTTTCAGGCAAAAAATTCCAAATAGTTAAAGGTATTGGCTCTCAAAGTATAATGCTGTTTTTCACGCATCTTTCCAGCCAAGATTCAGTACAGTAAATAACTCGCTTGAACATTGCTTGCTTATCTTTTTTTTTAAATATGAAATCACTGGAAGATAGAAGGAATTGTTCCCTCTGATGTTCCTTTCAGTATGTTCAGATTTTTTTCTCCTCTGATGTTCTCTGCTAGCACTTAACCTTGACCACAGACCCAATTCCCAATACTTTCTTTTTCAGTTTTATAGGAAAAATGCATGAAAAATAAACAAAGCTTTGGTAGAAAGTTTGTACCCAGATAGCAATTCTGTATTAAATGAAATAGTTGTCTCTCTTGTTTTTATGATGCTATTATTTTAATATTAATTCATCAGTGCTAGAATTCATTGTTATATTTGGAAAATGTAGATATAGAATGATCATTGAACAGGCTTTGCATCAATTCTACATATTTCTAGGTAGTAGTTTGATACTTTATCAGTAAATGTAGTCATTTTGATCAGATCATCCTAAAATAGCCATATATGTTTATGAAACTAGCAGTGAAATACTCACTTTTCCTACTTTCATATTGTCCCTTTGATTGCTCAATAATGGGAAATTCTCATTCTTATTTCCATCATTCACAAATATTCAAATCCATTCAAATCTTCTCCATAACTTTTGCAGACCCTTCTGAAGCAGCTGCACTATATTATTTAAGCCATGAAATGCACAAGATCAGAAAGAGAGCTTCCATTGGAAGTAGTTCACTGGTCAAGATGACAATCCAAGACCTACAGAAAGAAAGAAAGAAATTGCCTTATTGAATTCTATTTTTTTTAATCCCAAAGTTTGCCTAAATTATGTGCTAGAATGCTCAAATGGCTAAGAACCAGCAAGGAGTTTGGTGTTTCTAAATTTGATAGATTAGCTCAGAAAAAAGAACTAGATGTTTTAAATCTGTTACAAAAACCCAACCAAACAAAATCCCCCGTCCATAGGTGATTCATTTCCACAGATGGAACAGTTAGATTTGGTTTACTATAACACAGTACTTTATTGATAAACCAAGACATTGCACGTTTCAGTTTTCTAAATGTTCTTTATTATAGACTTTGTCTCAGAATGTTTTTGCACCAGTTTAAGCAAGCCATTGGCTGGGTTTTAAAAAGGGAAGATTATGTTACTGATCAAGTTAAGCTTATTGACTTTATATGTGTGTTTCTATGCATAGTATAATAACTTGGATCCATAAAAATTAATGGCAAAAACTATCTAGGCTTTGCTTGGGCTGGGATATTTTAAAAATGCCTATTATATAAGCTTTGGAAGCAAAAAAACTGGTGTGGAAAATTAGCTCATGGAGTGATCTGAATTAGTTTACCAACAGGCTCATGGATAAGAAAATCACCTGCATAGACATCTGCTCAATTTTGACTCCTGCAGTTAGTAATCCCCCAAAGTTTTGGGGTTTGTTTGTGATTTTTTTGGGGGTACAGAATGTTTACATGTACACATATACTTTATGTATTTATCAAGCTGATATTATACTTCCTATAATCGTGGCACTAAGAAATATTTATTTTCTAAGTTTACACTTCATTGGTGGTTTGTATAGTAATTCTCTGACCTCTGTACACCTGAATCTGTATTAATTCAGGTGATTTTCATTTTGTAGAGAAGGAGTTGTGAAACATTTCTACTTCTAGAAAAAGAAAAACCATGGCGGGGGGGGACAGTGGGGAGGGGAGAGACCTAAGTAAAAGAGAAGAAAATAAAGCTTTGATAGATGTCAGGATGTACTGAGAACAATTTACAACTCTGTTCTTACATAGTAAAGATTAAATAGTACAGCAACATTTATATTTAACAAAAATATAGTAAGTATAACTTCTAATGTAAATGATTTATTGAACTTGATTTCGTAAGAGTTCTTTAAAGCTCAATTAACTAACTAGATACAATAAAATTATTACTCTCCAGCAAATAAAGCAAAATAATATTGTCCATCAATGGTTGGAAAAAGATGGTTATTCTATATCTGGAGTGAAAGAATGGACAAATTTTGGTACAATCAGATTTCACAAAGCCTGTTTATGCTTTATTCCACTACCAGAAATTTCTATTGTGTTAGCTGGATTGCACATAGACCTTGTTAAGAAGATTTTCAGTGCCATTTTAGTTTAAGAGGGAACACATTTGGAAAATAAACTGTTTAAAAAGTTCAGCATTGACAGGGCATTATTCAGCTGTTTTTCATTTTATATAAACATATTAATAAAACTATAAAAATATATTTATATTAAGTCAATCATTTCGTGTTCATATCATTTCTAAAACACAGTCTCCAAGTTCATCCTTTCTTTGTAAAGCAGATGTTCAAATAAAAGCAATGACATTATAATTATATTAAATTCCTGTGGTTGCTGTGTGTCTCTCAGTCTGCCTGGCTTTGTACCATAGCAGTGTCTTGATACTATTGATCAAGTGACAAATTAAGATAGATTGTGCTGGGAAGAGAGGGTGATTTTTAAGATGTTAAACTGGATTGCAGATATTAAGTTGCAAAGGCAAACTTTCTTCAAGAATTCTTTCCTACCTTTATTCTTACAGTCAGCTTTGTCTTCCTAGCTGTTGAAAAATATTTATGATAACACTGAATATAGAATCATCTGATATGAAAGCCTGTAAGTTACCATGCCCGGTATTTTACATGCTAGTAAAATACTCCTTTTGTAATTCCGAAGAATGAGACTAACTAGATGCACAGAAAGAAGTAGCAGCAAGGAAAGTATCAAGACAAGGAAAAAGCAACAACCCACATAAAACAGCTAACCTCCTTTCATACTGGCATGAAGTAGACAGAGCGATTTATTACATCAATATTGAAAGGAAAGAAAAATCATAGAATCATAGTTTGGGTTGAAAGAGACCCTTCCCTTAAAGATGTTTGAGTTTGAACCCCCCTGCCATGGGCAGGGACACCTCCCACTAGACCAGGTTGCTCATAACCCCATCCAGCCTGACCTTAAACACTTCCAGGGATGGGACATCCACAACTTCTCTGGGCAACCTGTTCCAGTGTCTCACCACCCTCACAGTAAGGAATTTCTTCCTAATATCTAATCTAAATCTACCGTCTTCCAGTTTGAAGCTGTTACCCCTCATCCTATCGCGACACTCGCTCATAAAGAGTCCCTCCCCATCTTTCCTGTAGGCCTCCTTTAATTACTGGAAGGCCACAATAAGGTCTCCCCAAAGCCTTCTCTTCTCCAGGCTGAACAATTTCAACTCTGTCAGCCTGTCTTCGTAGAAGAGGTGCTCCAGCCCTCTAATTATCATCATGGGCCTCCTCTGCAATCACTCCAACAGATCAATG
>KZ505778.1:43604-67180 GCA_002844005.1 Limosa lapponica baueri | reverse complement strand
GTGAAATTTTCAGTCCAGTTATCTGGACTACCTTCTCAGTTCTACTTTCTCACCTTCTGCTGAAAATTTGGCGAGGATTCTTCAGTACTACTCCTTATACAATAGTAACATATAAACACAGAATTATGTTTATCATGAAATATGAAATTGTTTTGTAGTAAATGACCCATAAGTTTACTCTTATTCTGTAGTTTAATGCTGCCTTACTTTTGTAGAACGGTGACTAACACTGAAATAGCTCACACAGGCTTCTTTTGAGCTCAAAAACCAGGGCCTATACATGTTGTCCTTACCCTCTCATCCTAGTAAAGCAAAAGGGATGGGAAAAAAATCAGTATCATTAGACAGGAAGATACCCTCTACCAACTCATAGGAGGATTCTTATCAAATACAGGAGTTCAAATATTTTATGAAACGAGCCACTATATAAGGAAAATACTACAGAATGATTCTACTACAGTAATTAGAATTTGCATGTCTACATTAATCTTGTCTCCATCAAAATGCCTATACTAGAATAACAGTATTTTCCAGCAATTCCTTACAGAGCCTGGAAAGAAACACATGCTATGTGTTTTTTCAGAACACTTGCTTTTTAAATGGTTACCACTGCATATATGCACATCAGAAATATAAGTTAAAAAATAGATTTACTTCACATTTCTTGTGGTAGTAGATTTATACATGATGCCTTGAAATAGGTGATGTCCAGATGGATTTTATTCTGTTCTTTTATGAAAAGGGAGAAGAAATCTCAAGAGAATTAAACTTCGGTTGGAGGGTTTAAGAAAACAGGTTTTGGAAGAATAAAGAGCATGAACACATTAGCTACAGATTTAAGTTGAACACAATTTGTTTGTGCATGAAAAAGATGAAAGCAGCAGCCAGAATTCCTCAGCAGAAATAAACAGAAAAGAAGCATAGCCTGAATCTTTGTACTACTTATGGGTTACTAGAAAGAAATTACAAAGTAAATGCTTTGATTCTTTCAATTATTTGCCATCTTGCATATAATACATGTTCTTGCCTCTCAGCACTTAAATGTGCTTCCTGAAAAACTATCTTCTACTAGGAAGCATAGGAAGAGTCATAGTGGTTGAGATTAGATTTCCTCCCAACTTTGTTTCTTATCTTTGAGAGTGACCATTAACAGTCTCGTAGGGAAAGAGCGTAGGGAATATGGAAAGAATGGAATGGTCCTTTCCTCATTACACTTTCCTGGTTTCTAGCAAGTAAGTAGTACGCATTTTTTTGTGAAGGTTAGAGGCAGCTTAAGCCCTTGGAATGTATATGTATCTGAATCAGAAGAGTTACGGGACTGAGCGTGTAATGGACTGAGGAAATGAGGGAAAACGTTACATGCAATAAATTGGGACACAAAGAGTAGACGTTTATAGGTAATTCAGTTTAACATGCCATTATGTTCTTATGACCTGGACAGCAACTCAAAACATTACATGCTTAGCAATCTAACCACAAAAAGGAATCTAAAACCAAGAGTAATTTTCTTGGAGTGTAGGAACTCTGCTCTGTCTCACTCCTATGCTAAAAAAGGCCTGAAATCTCGATGTCCCAGTCTCTGAACAGTAGGCCATTCTTTAAAATGCATGCACTGCTGGCAACACAAGCGACTTGGGAGTTTCATATTTTGGTATTCTCCATTGATGGAAGTACTTACTGAAATTCCTGTTCAGGCATATTCCTGTGCTTAGTTTTTTAATAGGTGCCTCAGGTAAAGTGCTTATTCATTATATGGTCAGTTGGGATCAGTAAGTGATTCTGAAGTCTCCCAGAGAGTCTCACTCAATTAGGCAGATAGAATCTCCCCTTGAAAGCCTTAAGGCTTTTACCTGTCTTCATGGCTATATAAGGAACATAACCACTTAAATGTCTGTTGTGTTTTTGGTTCTGAATGCAAAGAAATAGTGAAGCCAGCAATAAGTTTATGTAACTTCCCTATTTTTACCAACATGAAAACATCCAAACCAGGATTAACCATTTCCCTCACTGCTTCTACATGAGCGAAGCAAGAATAATACCATGTTACCTAAGCTCTTCCTGAATCACTAAAGTATTGTTTGTATAACTGTATACCACATAGTATATTAACTGAGAATTTATATCATATCAAGTTTTGGTTCCCCACCATATGCATATACAGAAGCACATCAATTTTACATGTAAGTACATGAAATACCTAGGAGAAGGTACCCTCCCGAATAACTCAAAAAATGAAGATATTTTTAACTGGATTTGATCAGTGGACTCAAAGGGTTGAATATCAGTAAAGTTTATCTAGATACTATTTCTGTTGATGCTCACATTTAGAATCTCTTGACAGCTTCAGTGCTGTATTTTCAGCACTCATAGGTCTATTGATATATTAATCAAAGGAATTTGTGTTTAAAGATTGTGAGTGGGAGACAAGGGCTTTTATTTTGATGGTATTGAAGCCCAAAGGTAAAAGCTGAATTTATGTCTCCAATCAATGAAGAACATCAAGTATACTGTAATATAACCAGAACTCTTTTTATTTGGTATATACTGTTGTTTTGATACTAGATCTGTTGCATTCATAAATGTAATAACATTTCCTAGAGCTGTTTTGGTTTTTGTTTTGTTTTGTTTTGTTTTTTGTATTTCTGTAATCTAACTTTGAATGTTTCACTTTTTCAACTACTTATGAAACTTCAGAAATACTTACAATGATTCCACACAATGGATTCTGTATTTTGATTTTGTATTTTTAATGATGTCACTTCAGGGTGAACAGGCAGTTTGCCTTCCCAGGGTGCTTCAGCTCTTCTCAGTACTCTTTTTTTTTTAAATTTTATTTTGTTTTTGGTGAAAGGCTTGTCTTTTTACATTCTCATGCATACTGAATGATATTATTGGAGGATAAACATGTGGATTCCTAGTGTGGGATTGATATCTGAGTCAAATAAAGTCCTTTTTGCGTCAACCAAAAAGAATAGAAACAACAGGAATAAACAGGAAAAATACATGCATAATTGCAAATGTTAAAGCACAAAAAATTCAACAATCATCCCCAATATGACTTTGTACCTCAGCCCTAAAGTTCTTTTAGCTGTGCCAATACAATCTTGGATATCCTCCAAACAAATAACTGTATCATACTACATCGCAATATGAGATATCTTCATGTTTGTTGGGGTGTGCTTAATTTCAAAAAAAGGCAGCACTTCCTACCCATATGGTTATATTGGCTCCTGGGGCTCAAGTTTCATCACTTTTCCAGAAATCTTCTGTTGCTTCATTGATATTGGTACTTTTAGCAGTATTTAGAAAATATTGCTCTCCCTCAGAGTACATCTGAGGAGAGAAACTGCTTTTTAGTGTTTGGATGATCTACCATTGTTTTGAAATATTGTTCGTAAAGTATTCTCACAATACATACATTTTAATTTTTTAAATTATTAACTTCAAGCAATAATACTGTTTGAAACTGCAAGAATTTGAAGTTTCTTTGTCTGAATTATGATTAAATGTTTTAGATTTAATCAAAACTTCTGTATATGTAACTACCATCAATCTAATATGTTTTTAAGAATCATGTATATTTTACTGTGTATCCACATCATGCAAGTTTTGATGCTGAAATATGCATCTATTGTGAACAGAATATCATAAACGTGTCAGTGCAGGGATAGGAAAACTGAAATCTAAAAATAAAATGAGTAAACAAAAAGCAGTATGAGTTTGACCAATCTCTGAAATACTTCTGCTATCTATAAGTCTTCAGAAGTGGACTTTAGAGCATCAGAGTACTCAGATACAAGGGTAGATATTTAGGAATCTTACCTATATCTTTCTCTTAATAAATCTCTAGCCAACACCTGTGTTAAGCTTATATGAATTGTCTTTCATAATGGGAATACTGTTATGCAGGCAGGTGTCACATGTGCAAAACATTCAGATACATTTATTTAGCCACAATAATGAGAAATGTTGTATGATGGACTCAGTGAAAACTATAGTGGTGGCATCCACTGCAGTGGCATGTATGTATGTACTTTACATATGGCCAAAGTTTTTGAGAGCAATTTTGTCCCAAATGATTAATGTATCAAAAATCTCAATTCAGTGAAGCTGAGTGGTATTAGAAATTTGATAAGGAAAACCTATTTGGCCTCACCTCCCTTTGCAGATAGTCATGGGTTGGTCACAGGCAACAGACATATGTATATATGTGTGTGTGTGTGTATATGTCTACTTATATGGATCTTCCAGAACCTTCACAAATGGCACTAGGCTTTTTTCTGTATATATCTGAAATGAGCCAATTCATTTTTGACACAATAACAAAAACTTGACAAAAAAAGGCAAATGTCATGTTAAAATAAACTTTGTTCCTCTCTTTAAAAACAAAAATATGTAACCTCAGTTAAGACAGTGGTGTATGTGGAAGATGAAAATCGCACTGATCGGTGCTATCATAGTACCAAATGTGTAGAATCAGGAGTTTTATGACATTTTAAAAAAAGTTACAAATAGTGTTCCAACAGCCATCACAGGGTTCATTCCAAATTCTCTCTTCAACTGGTTTTGTGGGAAAAATGCCACAATCATGACTAACAGCATTCAGAACAGCAGGAGGACAAAAAAAAGGTCATAAAATATCTGTTCTGAGAAGTTCTGTAAAGATTAGAACTATCTAAACTACGAAAATCACATCAATGTATTTGCTTTCTTATTTTAAAGGTTTAAAAAAACCTGGTTGTGTTTGTCTGGTTCTGGGGCTGAAAATCAAACAAACAACTTGTTTATTTAATTTTTGGGAGAAATTAAAACCATACCAAAGGAAAAGACAAACAGAAAGCAAAGAGAAGAAACGGAAAAGTGATCATCAGAAAGTGGGCAAGGAGGCTATGCACTTATGCTGTAACAGTAACAAAAAAATGTAAAAGACTGATTCAACCAAAATATTCCCAAGGACCAGTGCACAATTACCTTCAGAAGAGCGGTGATTGCCTTTCATACAACATTTGTAGAGGGTGATAAGGTAAATAACAGCCATGTTCAATAATGTGAAAGTCAGCATGAGAACAAAGATGACTTATACAGTTTCATTATAAACAAATAAAACAAGTGGGGTACTTTTCGAATAAAATGGATAAATGCCAGTCATCTATTTATCTACCAGTCTCTACATTAATACATAGATGTATAGATGATGTATATAGATATATAGATATATACACATTCATAATATTTACTGTTCTATTCATATAAAAATCTGGGTCATAATACTATGATCTTCTATCTTTGCTAGAGCTAAGCAGCAGTGAATTAGGATAGATCTTTTATCTCCTGCTAAATCATTTGATATTTCCTTTCCTCAGATTAGACAGAGTTTCAGTTCTGCAAAATATAATTCCCAGAACAGCATAACTGAGCATGTTTAGCTATGCCTCTGTTATAGTGCACCTCTTCAAGAAAAATAATCATTCTAAAAAACTGTGCTACTAATCTCTTTAAATTAATGGGGTGACTGGAACAAGGTGAGGTACACAGCCCTAATGATCCCATGAACTACAGTCAGATCTTTCCCCAGTTCCTTACAGGGAAAGAATTATGCATATGGTCATGCATAAGGCAATGGCCAGCTTTTCTCCCACACTGATTAGTGGAGATAAATGGTGGATCTGCATTGTAATTATGCTTACATCAGTCTTTAAATTCATGACTTTCATGACTTGCTATTGGTAAGGCAATTCTGTTGCCTGTTAAATCTTGTCTGTTGCTGATATCACTTAACAACTTATGATGATCAGGTAAACATAATAGCCCACTCCATTGAACCCCAAGATGATACTCATCAACCATAGCATGACTCATCAGCCAGTGCTACATACAAGGCACTACCATTCTATTTTCTACACTCCCAGCTTTGCTCAGACAAAGCTTTTCTACTTTTCTTTTTCTGACCAGTTAGCAGAAACTCACCATTTTTTCAGTGTGGTGACTTAGCCTTGGCTAACAGCCAAATACCCACCCAGTTGCTCACTCACTACCACTCAGCAGGACAAGAGGGGACAATAGGATTGGAAAGCTGATGCATTGAGAAATTGCTTACCGACCATTTTCATGAGTAAACCAGACTTGACTTTGGGGAAAATTAGTTTAATTTACTGGTCATTGAACAGATTTAGGTAGCAAGAAAAGAAAAGACAAACATTAAGACGATGCCTTCCCTTCCCTCTTTCCCAAGTTCAGCCTTACTCCTTCACTCCCAACCCCTCCACACGCTTCTCGCAGTCCTCTCCAAGTGGCACAGGAGGGGTGGAGTTGGGGAGTTCTGGTTGGTTCAATCAGAAAATATCCATTTGCTCTGGCAGGCTGCAGTGAGAAACTCCTCTTCATCTTCCTCCTTCTCTGAAATTTGTGTTTGCGCTGCTGCTTCTCACTCTTCTTGTTTTTCCTCCTTTGTTGTGCAGCGTTTTTGACCTTATTTACTTTTTCCTAGAGGCTCCAGCAGCTTGGCTTCTGGGCTCAGCTGTGTGCTACAGTGGGTCTGCTGTAGCTGGATGGAACCAACTGGTATAGGGCAGCCTCAGCCTCTCCTCACAGAAGCCACCCCTGCAACACCTGGACACCTCCACCCACTACACACAAGAATTCAAGCTGGCCATTGCATTACTTCGAATTCATAGTAACATGGAGGAAGAGGAACTGGATATTGCTTATTGCTGGGTACCTCCAGATTTAAATCATTACCCAGCTGTTCCAACCCACTCCTCCTCCCTCATTTCTGTATTTCCAACCTCGGGTGCTACACTGAAAAGCTACAGAGAAAGTTAGGTCCATTCAACCAGCTCAAAAAGATTCATAGTCCTATTGGTTTTGGGGCAGATACTTTGTTTTAGGGAAGGCTGTGAGAACCTATTCTTTGTCCATGGTCTGTACGAATTGAGTGTGGTAAAATATCATGCTTGTCTACTGCATTTTTATAATGAGAAATAGCAGCCCAAAAATATAATATTCCAAAACAAATTTAAGTTCAAGTCTATTTTTTAATTTATATTCTTTTGTACATACTGCCAATCCATTTTAGATTACCACGTGTGATCACAGCTTTTGGATTTGTCCTACGTGCATGCACACAGACACATATATCCCCATGTGTTTCTATGTCTATACAAAATATTTCATTTAAAAAAAACCATAACTTAACCCCAAAATAATTAAATTATTTTTCATAATTTAAAATATCCTTACAAGATAATTTTAAAGCATGTAACATTTAATCCACAACATTAAAGAGGTATTTTTACTGTACTTCCACTGCTGTGGAAGAGGAGGTTTTTCACATTGTCTGGAATCACATTATCAGACTGACAAAATGAAGTTTAGCTCATAGATTGGAAATACTTATAGTTTTTATTACATATACTTTTAAAAATTTTCAACATTCACAGCTATATACTGTATGGTAAGAACCCTAGTTCATGCTTCTAATGGCAAATAGCTAAAATACTTCAACCTAGCATTACTCAGAAGAGCCTCATGCATTTAATTGCCAGAGCACTGTAATGCACTCACCTTGAGATTATTTCAGGGTGAACATCAAAGCACTTGTTGGACTTAGATAAGTTTGCGTCCCTAACTTATTATTACCCAAAGCACTTGAACATGGAAACAGTGCTAAAATTCCAAGGCAATAGGCTTACTAAAAAAGATATTTGTTTTTTAACTCTGGCCACGTTGAAAATTAGACCCTTGCACTACCCCACTGTCCTAGCATTTCTTTCAACTAACTCTAGCAAAGAAATACATTAAACTTGGAAAAAATTATGATAGTGCGGAAGAAGTATTTTCATCTTCGAAGCAAGCAAGAGAGGTGCAGCAGCGGGGGTGAGCAACTGGTATGAGCTTATGATTGCTATTCTTTTAACACATAAAATGTATGCAGCAGCTGCAGAATAATGGCACTCCCCCTTCAAATTCACCCAAAGGTAGTACTGGAAGGTATTCTTGCATGGCATAGCCATAAGCATTTACATAGTCGTGCAAGTATAAAATGCACAAAGCCTTCCACTAACCCTGAACTGGGCTACTGAGATATTTCAAGACTGGTTTCTGTTATATTTGTGTTATATACCACTGCAATTTAGAGTAAACTAAGTCACAGTTTTAGTCTTCAGCATAGGAACTGCCTGTTCGAAGTATTGCCAGGTTGAAAAACAGTGTAGTTACCTTGAGATGCAAAGTATTTTGTCCAGAGAGTTAACCTGCTTGAATTGGTATCTTTGTGTTTTCAGATCTCTAAATTTAATGTCAGTCCAAGAAAGACCTGTCTCTTTAAAAGTGTAAAACAAACTGTGTCTTATTTAAGGAAAATCAACTTTGCTCTAGTACTAATGAAACTCAAATCAATTGTCTGTGTTATCAAGTTGTCTTGTAGAATTGTGTCATCCCTTACTTGCTGTTCTGTCTTCTTTTGTTCCTTATTATGTTTTTGAAACAATCTTGAACCACTCTTAAAAGTCTGTTGTAGAATGTTTTCACTCTTAAAAGCAGGGGATCATGCAGGAAATATTCACCACCTTAGGTACCATACAACAGACAAAAAAGGTCTCCTAAGAAATTTGCGGTCAGCTAGTCAGGCCACTCACCTGGAGGATAAGATAGGCACCAGGATATGCTCATTGTCCCACTCTTCTATGATGAGTAGTCAGATAGAAGCTTCTTGACAGTGATTGAATTATGTAAATGTGCATGTGCACAAGTCCAAGGTTAGGCACCTACAAGTAAACTCTAGGGCTATACTTATGTGAGAACCTAATTTTTTTAGGTGCTTGAAAAATAATTTAATTTTAAATTGTTTGATAGTAATTCAGTTGTATTCTTTTAGCTGTATCATTTACTTTGCCAAGAAACATATACAATTTTTATAACTGTGGAAATTTACAGAACTGAATTACAAGTAAGATATATACCACTCCTATGACCCCTAATATGTAAAATTTAATGCTTGTTAAATACCACAAAATGTAAAAGGTTTTTAAACTTTCAGACTTACGACTTTCATATATTTTAATATTTTATTTTCTATGCCCTAGAACTTTTTCTACCAGCCAGCCTATAGTTTTGATGCTTAAGTGCTGCTCTATACTTTGGCATTTTCCAGGCAGCATGATTCCTGCGGGATTCATCAGGGAAAGCCATTAGTGCACTCACTAGCGTAAAACTTGCATGATGCTATAAATCTTTTAGCAAGCGGATTTGGAAGATGTTTTTGTGAAGGTTATGTGTGTAAGGTAAGCTACATTACATGAACCTTCAATGCGTGCCTTCAACATTACACTTTCTGACATTTAATAAAATAATGATTGCAAAGAGCTGCATCCTCAGAGGCCTTGTTATGCCAGTACCAGTGTGAAGGGAATACTTTCGGACTGTCTTCCATGTTTCAGTTGCAGAAGAATCAGTTTTATTTTTCTGAGCTATGTAGTAAAACCTGGTTCTTTAAAAGATTTTGCTTTTTCTCCTTTCAGGTTTTAAAAAAGTAGCATCATACTGAATTAAATGCAAACAAGTATTTAATGTAGAGAAGACTGAATATAAGTGCACAAAATTACTTATAGCTAATTTATACTATAAAGACTTTATTGTTCTGCTCTCGTCAGTCTATACAATTCTCATACATGGGGAAGTCTGATCTCCTTGATTTCATATGCCAAAATTGTCTTCTTTGAAGAATAGAAGAATGTGTGCTTATATCTACTGAACTCTTGCTCATTTTGGAACTAAAAAAAATGATGGCAAAGTGATACGATCTCAGTTCTTCTTTTAATTAACATCTATGATTCGTAAATCTGGAGATGAAACTGAAAGATGAAAACTTCTTACTATTGACTGCTCAGGAAAACTGAAACTGCGGTTTAAATTTAAGGTCTGTACTGGAAGTTAGTGCATCATGGTATCACTCCACAGTTTTCAAAGCTTCCCCCTCATGTGAGACAATTTTTAAACTTTGCCTTTATTTCTATCCTTCCCCCTCTGCAGAGCAAAACTAGAAAAGCAAGATGACTTGCAGCTGTATTTATTAGGCACCTGTTGTCACTTAAAGGAGCCTAAAACCTACGAAAGGACCAACAAGGTAAATTTTTTTTTGGTTGTTTTCTTCAGACAAAAAGCAGGAGGTGAAAATGTTTTACAGCTGATTATCTTCATCCCATTTAAAAGTGGAAGTCTGAGAAAAAACAGCTCTTCTGTGTTGTGCTGCTGTGGAACTGCTTGTCCATAATGCTAACCCGCTTTCTGGGCTTATCTTCCTGAGTAAATCCATGTCCGTGTTCTAGTTCGGATCAGGATATGCTTCTGAAGCAAGTGTCCCAATCACTTGAGTGCTGACCAACTTCACTGAGTGGTTTCAGAGCAGTTAAAAGTCCTGCTGGCTAAAACTAACATGGAAACTGCACCACCAGCTATAGTGGTGCTGATGGGCATTCAGTCCACTAGCCCCATCTCAGGCTGTTCACTGGTAAGGTCTCTGAAATACATGTTCTGACAGCATCTGGTACTCAGCATCAACTGTTTTACTCAGCAGATCCATTGTTATTCTGCTACCCTATCTGCTAATGCTGCCTTGGTCTCCTAGGACCAGAGGACATCCCTCACTTCAGGCTGCATTTCCACTGACAGGGGACAGGACATATCCCATAGCCCCAACTCTCTTAATTTTACTTGCGATATAAGGAGGTGGCTAGTTGGCTTAGACGGTGCAGCTCCTGGTGCATAGAGCTAGGTGAGATAGATCCAGACCAGAATATTATACCAATTGTAACTTAATTACGAATTTACTAGTCAATAAAATATACACCCAAACCATGCTTTGAACCAGTGCCCTCCTTGAATCAATTTTCAAACATATCCAAAATAACATTTTAGCTCTGCAATCAGAATCATGTGAAAATCACTGTGCATTGTTGTAACAAAGATTAAAATTAAGAGAGAAGAATCCTTCCTGTAAAATGTTAATTAAGCTTTGGATCAGCTACTCTAATTTGACACCACCTATAAAGTTTGATTATATAAGTATTTCTCAGTCTCTTCACACACTCACTCCTTAGAGGGCACCAGTCTGTTTAGACACCAAGAAACTTTAACAAATACTATATAGATATAATTATGTAGATAAAGGTTGTTAGGTTTGTGGGTCATTGTGAATATTTAACTTCGAGCTTGCTTGCTTGCTAGTTGCAGGCTCTAATGAGACACAACAGGATGAAAAAAAAAAAAATTAAAAGAACACCTTTGGGCAATTTCCGGATTTTAAATGAAGAAAAGAAATCAGTAAAACCTTGGAAAAAGGTCCAGTTGAAGGCATTATTTTTAACAGGATTAGCATTGTCAGCATACACAAATGAGCACTTTGAAGTGAAACTTTTGAAAACTTAACTTCAGAGTTTAAGGAAAAAACAATGAACCAAATAAAGCCGAACAAGAAATATAGAGGGATTTAGAGAAATATTAGCATGAGCAGTCTAAAGACCTGATCTTTATCAAAATTACCATCATTAATGGATTAATAACAAAGGTCTTCCAGTCTTAAAAAATCCTATGGTATTGTGGTATCAGTAGAAGTCATCCTGGAAGGATATATTGGAATGTATTACTTTAAATTGCTCTCAAAGGTATTGCCCACTTTCATTTCTAAAATATATATTGTGAATAATGATTAAAAGAATGAGCACTATAGATTGTTCAGAAGAGAATGATTTTCAGTCTTGACCAAACAAACAGATTATTTGATTTTAATATCTACCAGTGGTCAAACTGACTACAGTTAAATATTAAATCATACCTTTAAAATATATATAACCTTTTTTTCAAATTTAGGGATGCAGTGATCAAGATGTAGAAGGAGAAATGAAACAGTTCATTTAAAAGAATCATCTAGCTCCGGAATGACTGCTGCCGGGGAATATTCCAAATTAGAAGATATAAAACCCAGACTGTTGAACTGCAGCTCTCAGTTAAAAAAGATGCAGCTGTTTTATACAAGATTGATAGTAGTCAAAGGAATGCTGGTGTGTGAACATTTCTATTTCAGGAAGAAGACACTGTTCCTTGATTTCTTGACCTGCTTTGATATTTGCTTTGAGATTCTCACTGAAAATTGCTAAATATTATACTGGCAGGTATAGTTTCATTTTAATCACATTCATTTCACTGACTTATCAAGACTGTAATTAAAAATCTTTCCCCGTTTGCTTTGTATAGGCACAGGAAAATGATGACATTTTCTAATTGTTTCTTTTATGCTTGCTTTAGCTGGGAAATGTGTTTTCCCTGTCTCTCTGTTCAGACTGACATTTTATCTACTAACTAAATATTTGTTTTTAATACCTGCAAGATCACTTCTGCTCAAAAAAGAAGTTTCTTTTATGCTCCCTTATACAGCCATATTGTCTGAAAGCCTTTTGCTGACTTTTTCTACACCCAAAAAAAAAAAATAATCTTTGATAATTTTCACTGCCAGTACTGTGCTTGTAGTAACTACATCATAAAAATTCTTGACCTGAATGCAGTTACTTAAAAATAATGTTCTGTTTTTTTATCATACTATTTTGTTATACTTGCTAAATATATTAACCAGCAGATAGTCAATGCTACTGTTGGTCTGCTTATTAATTCAGAACTGATCTGCTGAACTAGTTAATGGAACGGAAATAGAAACTACTTATTCAGATTTCTCAATTTTATTTCATCACAGATTATGCATTTCCAAATATAAGATGCAGAAGAAAAAATTATCCTTGGATAGATTGACTCTATACAAAAATATAGAGGACACCCCTCTTAGTCATATGATTTGGTTTTAGGGAGGAGGAGCAGGGAGTTGAACTTGATGATCCTTATAGGTGCCTTCCAACCTGAGATATTCCATGATTCTATGAATCTATTATACTATAATAATAAAAAGACAATGGTTTACCATCTCTGGCCTAGTAAAAAAGCCAGGAAAAGCACATTTCATGTAATACCTTTAGGAATCAAAAGAAGTTGTTTGCTGCACAGGAACAGCAGATTAATCCACATGTAGGGCATTACATGTGCTGGTTTACTGCTTATATGCAAAACTACATTTTCCCCTTATTTTTGGAGACTATGTGAACATTACTAATTAAATCCCCAGACATGACTTCACCTTTAGAAACAGAGAAAGAAAGGAAGAAAAATAATAAATTCTTCAATCTGCTTTTGTGGGAATGGTGTTTTTAATTTGCCAGCTCAAGCAGCTCAAGCTTGTAAATAGGCACTGAATAAAAACAATTGAGATTCTAGCTTTACCTCTCTTTTTTTCCTCTTTCTGTTATTCTGTTTACTTCTTAGTGATTTCTGGAGCTTCTTCTTATGCTGTAGGCTTATGGAACAGGAATGCAAATGTAGATATATAAAGATATTAATACACACGACTCGTACAAAATGAGAACTGAACTGAAAACTGAAGTGGTAAAATGTGAATATTGCAAAACAAGGTAATGACAAGCTAATAAGTATCTGTATTGCAGTTTCCTTCTCAATCTTAATCTAGATACACATTTCAGTCTTTAATTCTATAGTGTTCAAATACATCACAAATATTAATGAAATAATTTTCCTGGGGTGAAATGCTTTTGTTGACAAGAGTTCTCATGTAGGTAATTAAAATATTTATATATACATGTGAAAAAAATGCATAAAGGTGGGAAAAAAATCTTTATTCTGTCTCATCTCTCTCACTCTTTTGTCCATCGTCTTTAGAAGGGCAAAGTTTAGTTTTGTTCATATCACTGAAAAAAAACGACTAAATTCTAGATTAGATGATCTGAGTATGTTTATTTCATTGCATGCTTCTCTTTTCTTTTTTTTTTTTTTCCTTCTGTTTAACTGTAGTAAGTAAAAGGATTTTCACTAAAGTGTGTCACACAGTAGCAAGAGGGGGTGGCTCAATAAGGATGGGTCAGAGTCAGGATCTGAATCAGTGAAGTACCTGGCCAGGGTTGCAGTCACACAGGCAGAGACCAAGGGCCAGGGCTGGAGCTCAAATGCAGCTTCCCAGTGAAGGTGAGGCAGTGTGAGAAACCGACAGAAGAACAGGATATCTCAGGTGGAGGACCCCACTTCTCACAGCTCTTTCTTACAGCAGTGTGATGCAGGCCGCCTTCAGCACAGGCAGCCAAAACCACTGGAGAAGGCAAGGTTGCACTGAGCACCTTCTTAAGTATGATTTAAACATCAAATATTAAAAGTCTTTTTTTTTTTTTTCCCAGGTGAGCATAATTTATTATCACATAATCTGAGTGTTAATAAATCTAATATTTATTTCTAACAATATATTTTTTGTCTTAACTTGTGTGAAAAGGAGCTAGGTGACATAATCTGATTCTATTTAGTGATGCAAAAATCAATGTCATGAAACATATTTGTATCCCTTTCTAAAATTAAAAGCAAACTCTTTAATTGCTAACATGCTACTGAATAATTAAGCATCCACAACTGATCTTGTTGATTTAGCTTCCTGAAATTGATATTTTTCTTTGTAAAACAGAAATGCCTAATCAAATCAGAGAAATCATATATATAATGCAAAAACTTGTCTCTTATTTTGGCCACTATTGGATAACTCACAGGAAGTAAAAAGAAAAGAAAATAAAAAGTAATGAAATCACTGGACATGCAGTCCAAGCAACTTGTTTGCTAATGCAAGAAGCAAAAAATGCAGAGTATTTGTATAAAATTAATCAGTTACTGCATATATTTATAATAAAAATAATTTGTGCTTATTAATATTAAATATTTTTCCTTTTACCTCTACTGAAACCACCCCTTATAAGTGCATTATTAGATGTAAATAAGAGTTTCCAACATGCTGACTTTATTTTATTTTTAATATAAATCTATGAAGGGACAAACTGGAACTATATACGTTATTATGGTATGGTGCAACATAGCATGGCAGCCTCCTATTCCCACATTAATCATTACTTCTTTGTCCTGTAAAATGTATAGGAAAGAGATCTTTTTCATTAAAGGGACTTAATCTTTCCCATATGATCAAATGTCCCCCTGCTTAGTGTTTCTCTTTGGGATGTGATTACTTAGTTCAAATTCCTCATCTAAACCAAGTTAAACTGAAGTTCTGAACACAGGACTCCCTTTTACCCATGTGATTTGCATAGATTTCTATATTTAGGTGGGACTCTGTGTATTTCTGTATATGCATATGTGTGACATATTTGCTGGTTGTTTCACGGTCACTTTGAACGCCACTCTGAGATAGGTACCTCTCCCCATGTCCTGTTATGCATGCCTGAGGTATTGATTCCTTTAGCACTTCTGTAAAGCTGAAGTCATTTTGTAGGGTACAGTTTAGAAGACGGAGCAATTATTTGGGACAAAGAAACACCTTCAGAGTACCATTTTTTAAATTTGATGTGGTAACTTTCCTCTATCATTCTGTATACTGCTTTGTAATTGTTTAAGATGCTAAGCATAGACTTGTTGTAGATTTACATTATATAAGCTCATTTTTCTTTCCTGACCTTCTTTGAAAAGTTATCCCTTGCAGTATATTTGTCAGTGTCTACTCTGACTTACTTGTCTGGCAATCTGACCGTTGGCATTCTCATAACATCTGTCATGAATGTCTATCTGCACCATTCTCCAAGCCCTTCATTTGTTGCCTTGTCTGTTCACAGTAATTGCCACATTCATCATAGGTACTTCTTTTCAAGTAGAAACAATTTCATTCTCTGATGTTGCATTTAATATCTTCTTTGTGGTTCTTTGTATTTTATTTCTTTTTGTATCCTGAGATATCTGTACTTAGCAAACAAGCATACAAATAGTGCCAAAAATTTTTTTATCCCTTACTTCACATGCTGAGATCCTCATCTTATTGTTACATAAGAAAAGATCTCACATTTCTATCACAATCTGTAGATCTACAAGAGGTGCTGCCTTGAACCTGCTTCAAAATAATATGAACTAGAAATTGAAGCTGCAATTAGCTGCAGTGATGCAGTGAAAATTATAGCTTGGTACTGCACAGAAGCATGATAGCAATAGGTGCATTCACTCCACAGTATAAGTTATGATATTTCCATCCTCTTTTCATCCAGAGCCTTATGGATACCAGTGACCTGGTCTGTAAGAGAACAAAGGGTAATCTGAGGGAATCTATTTGAATCCTATGATTTTTAGAGGACATGTACCAAATATTCAAAATAAAACCAACCTTTGCTAATACTTCATACATGAGAAAAGATATGTTGCTTAAATATGTGACCTTTGTTTACAGCACCCTCTTGGGCGCACTTATCTGCCAAGCAGATAGTCCTGTGACACTGTTCTGCCTAGAGATATGCTATTTCCTGTTTTAGTAACAGAATCAAGAATCAGACAATAAATAAATAAATAAATAAATAAAAGAATGAGCTTACTCCTGTCTGATTCCTTCACAGCTTTCCTAGCACATCTGACATTGCCAATTGTACAGGTAGATGAGATTTGTAGGCACAGAAGGGGACTGGGAATATATTACTTTTTAAAAGCTGTCTAATTCTTTACTGTTAGCATAATGTCATATTAGACTATGATTATATGCTGATGTGACATCAATATATAATGCTATAGCATTATCTCTGATGATACTGTCATATGCATGGACACATTACACCTAAGTAACATCATCATTTGTTAAATACCCACTCTTCTTGGTAATTTTGCCCCTATTTTGGAATATTTTTTGCAAACTCATATGAATTTCCTTTTTTTTTTCTGTTTCATGTTGAATTTCTATGGATTACAAAATTAAGCATAAAATACGGAGACCAATCTGTAAGGTTTTATTTTAATTTTGTTCTTAAATGTACGACTTATAGATTTTATTTTTTACCCATATTTTAATGAGTAATGATGTTTTTAATGTGAATAGTCCTACTGATATTTAAAATACTAGTCTGAATTGGAGTTCACCAACATGTGCAAGGGTTTCCCAGTCTAACCCAAATTTAGCAATAGGATTTCCTTCACTGAAATATACACTTTAAATGTACTTCACAGTTCTCATCCCTAGGATCATAGTCTACATTTTTTATAGGAACAAAACTTTTCCTTTTTATCCCACATACCAAATTGTGTAGCTCTCTAGAAAATATATATATATTCCCAGTCATGCGTACAAGTTCACTTACACATTATACATATTTATTTTCTTTATAGAAATTTGAACTAGGACAACAGAAAATTGGTCTTCGAGTGAATTATTCAAGCAGTAATTCATTCAGCTATTGCACCTAAGGAGCTAGAGATGGAAGGATGTTCATTGCAGACTAGATTACGTTTTCTGTTTTCTTCTCAGTTTTTATTATTTCTTACATGTCCCCAAAGTGCTGTGGCATTCCATTGATAATGTTCCAGGACTTGTTTTGAGTTTTGACATTCTTGACCCTTAGGTCTCTTAGAATAAAACATATACATTTTTCTTATGTCTTCATCTAATTTAATTCTTCTCTAATGTGCACGTGTCTATAGCCTTAGGTAACGGATTGATGTTACGGACACAGAAAATCCCAGTTTTTAAACACAGATTGCTGCAAACAAACCATATTGCCTCATTTGGTTTCATGAAGTTTTCATGTGGGTTTATAAAGTTTAGCTGCAGAGACAACCTTTACAAGTCACAGTATAGTTCAGTGGGTGATGTACCACTCTATGCACTATTTGCTTACTCTTTCAATAATGGAATAAAGTAATACCAACTGCAGCACTAACTCTTTGAGTTGTGGACATTTGCCTGAGTCCACCAATTCATTTCACAAAGTCTGCTGAACAGCAATCAGATAATAATGACTTTTTGGTATGTAGTTAATGATGCAGGGGTTTAGAGGACCCATACCTTATTAAGTGTGCAGGGTAGATGGTGTGCAGTTAATGTAATGTAGAGTAATGATAGAGTAAGTAGAATAAAAATAAATAGCTTAGCTGCAACGTTCTCTGCATGTTGAATGTGAAATGCAACTGGTATGTAGAGGCCTTATTTATAACAATTATCAGTTAAACTCTCATAATAGGGCTTATGTAGGATGAACTAGACCTTATATTAGCTTTCTGTCCTGGGGTAGGATTCATCTAGGAAACTGGGTTGTTAAGACAAATCATGCTACAAGCTCACATAGATGAAATCAGCTATCAGTATTTATACATAACACTAGGGTTGGGATTGTACATGGACAACAGGGTGATAACACCTGAGTGACTCATTTTTCAGTCTAATAATTTCTTAATCTGTTTTTGTGAGCATTTAATCTTGATTTATGCTATTCTTTGCATCTATTATCACATTAGACTGCATGGACCATAGGAAAGTTGACTACATGGAAGTGCTGATTGAAAGCCTTTCTTTTAAAAACAGAATCCTTACTTTTAATTCAAGAGCATCATATCAGCATCAATTGACACCAAGTTATTTTCTATAACTAGTTCATCATAAGTTCTTCATTGCTTATCAATGCTAACGTATAATGTAGCTTTTTTTCATTGGGTCTAGCACTATTAGGTGGGTAAATCTATCGGCTGTTATGTCCAGGGATACTTAGTCTAAAGTATTGCTAACAATACCTTTCTTCTGCTAAAGACTCCCAGAATTATGAGTCATTGTATATTTATTACTCTGGGAAGAGATCAGTTACTATATATAAATACAATTCTAAGTGTATGTAGCAGACTGCCTACAATCTTGCATCTGAGGATTTCTTTTATCATTGTATACCAAATTATGTTTCCACTTTTATATTTTTTTTCTTTTTAAAAGGGAATAACTGTTTTCCAGTCCAGTTTCCCCAAAATATCTCATTCTTAAAATGTAAGATTATCGTATTCTTAAAATGTATACATCAATAGTATTTTTTCCATGCCATTCCCTAGGGCCCTCGGATTAGGTTAAACATGGCCATTATTTCTGCTCAACCAATTTATGCACAAATCTGAAAGGGACACGGATAAGCCAGATGGTCTTGCTGGAGAAGTGGTTCTCCTTTGTTTTAAGGGGAACCAGTCTGCTTCTCGCTGTCTGTCTCAAGATATAAGGTAAGAAGTAAAGTACAGAGACAATACATTAAAAACTGATCTTGAGAGGACATATACTTCTTACTAAAAGAAAAAGAAAACCATAACCATAAATAAACAGTAATAAACAGTAAAAAAATGCAGAAGAAGCTCCCTTATTAAACAAAATGGAACAAAACATTTCATTTCAGTAACTGAGAAAAAGGAATGAGAAGAAAACACTAACTCCATTCTCACAGGAGTTCAAACACTCAGCATAAATTAAACCTGCCTAACTCTTAAGGGAATTTCTGAGCCCTACTAAGAATTGTTGTTTTAACCTTTCTCTTTCTGATTGCTCTGTTCTTGTGTGTAGCTAAACAATATTTGCTCTGAAGAAACTGGTCTGAGTTACTGCACCTTTCAAGTGATCAAAGACTCCAAAGGGAAGAAGCTCTGTAAGCGTAAAGTCTTGTGGCTCTGGCAGGGATTGAGGGGGGGAAAAAGACGTTCTGCAATTCCATTCAAAAAAGGCAGAGATTTCAGTCTGAGAAAAGTATAAACACCTGGCATTTGAAAGAAGTAATCAAAAACAGTCAGCATGCAGGTAATTTTGTTTTTATTGAAAAGCAATCTTTAATATTACTTCATATTCAACTATATATATTAATTTACTTATGCACTTCAAGCCTATAAAAACCTCACACATATTCTAAGCCTTTTGACAGTCATAGGAAGGGATCACAAGATTTTAATCACAGCTCAGTTTAGCAGCAGAATACTGGAAATTGTTGAATGTATACTCACAAAATTCTCCCACCCCAGGTCTTTTTTCCTCTCTTTTTTTAACTATTAAAACTATTAAACTATTAAAGTATGCCAGCAAATATTACGACATTAAGTACAATTCAATTTTGTTTCAGAGAAAGTATTTAAATGATGAACTGGTGATCACAAGAGGCCCTGTTTTAAAGGAGTAGATTTTTTATACACAGCCTAAGTAGTGAGTGTTTTCTTTAAAGCAGAGTTGGTTTGGTTACTCATTATTTAAAAATCAAACAAACAAAACCCCCAACCATGTAAATTATGTAAGAAAATATAAATGCATAAACAAGTTTCTACAGTTTCAACAGGAACAAATAGAGACATGGGGATCAAGTTCTTTCCTTCTGTATATGAGGATCTTGTGTTTTCATACGGATCATTTAGCAAATCCATACTTTGCCCTATTAACCAGCACAATGGAATAAAATTTAAATTATACATGGTCCTGAAAGTATCGAAAAAATCTGACATCTAGAAAGATAAAGAAGCACAGCAGCATTTTACCAAGCCTGCAGACAGCTGAACAGATGTCGCAGCAGCCAGCAGCAGAACCAATCAAGGAGTCAGAGAGGGGAATGTGCCAAGGGAGCAGACCCAGGCCCAGATGCCAACACTAGAAGAATTCATCTCTTAACATCTGGTTGTACCAAGCATTCCCCATATGTGGGTATATGTATTGGCTTTGGGCCTAGTACAAACAGAAAAAAAGAAAAAAAAAAAGAAAAAGAACTGGAATATCTTCAATAGTGCCAGGAATAAGGAGAAAATCTGCCAAGTTTGTGCTGAAATTCTGTGTATATGACAATTGCTTTTCTATTTGTAAATGCACAATGTGTCCCTGAGGTAGCTTTGCATGTGTGTATGTTTTAGACTGTGAAATAGGTTCCAACTTGTTTAAATAAAATCTTACCTAAAAAGTCTTGCTGGAATTAACTCAGTCTGTTAATAGACTCTAAGAAACGCCCAAAC
This sequence comes from Limosa lapponica baueri, assembly GCA_002844005.1. Lineage (NCBI taxonomy): Eukaryota > Metazoa > Chordata > Aves > Charadriiformes > Scolopacidae > Limosa > Limosa lapponica. The sequence goes on along the minus strand of KZ505778.1, from coordinate 46,327 downwards.
AAACAAAAAGCCAAGAAAAAAAATCCCACCCCTATACAAAAAACCCCTACCATGAATCAAGTTAACCTCAGTTAAATAGGGGCTTACTGGATGTGTCACTCATCAGAATTGTGCATGACACTCCTATAAACTTGCACGTCCTCCTGCCATCCACTACAAGCAACATGAATTAACTCCTAAAGAAATTTTAGGCTAAGAACAAAAGGACAAGGACCTAGATGCCATCAAATATGACACTTCTAATTACTTCTTTAATTTCTAAGTTTTTATTTAAATATTTTGTTACATAAGGATCGAAAGCAAATAAAAAACCCATGAAAAAACAAAAGCCATACATATCTAACTACAATTTATGCAAACTTCTGCTTGGTTACTGGCAAACCTACTAAACACCTAAAATTGCAGCATTTGGGACATGTGAACTTCTGCCAATACTTGGATGAAAAATCATCCAGGTCTTGAAAAACTGCCATCTTAGAGTTCTCACTCAGACCTTGTTATCATGGCAGGGTTTAAAAAAAAAAACAAAACCATACTGACATTTTGTCCTAAATTATAGGTGGTCATTGCTGGCAGGAAGCCTGAGAACAGGCCACTGGAACGGGCTTGCTGAAAAGACTGCGAGGAAAGTTTTAAAGACAGACATTCTGAACAGGTGAGAAACTAAAACACCATCTCTTGTGGAACAGATGACTTGAAGAACTTTGCTAGACAATGGTCAGCCAAGGAGCCTAGTATAACAGGAAACTTCCTTTTCATATAAATCCTCTCTGAGAAGAAGTACAGAATGAGTTTGCTGCTGTGCAGCCTCACAACTGTTTACTGGAGATATTTTGGATATCAATTCTGTATAAAGAAAGATAAAGCTGTCTTTGGTCTTATTCTGGTGCTAAAGACATATCAAGGATCAGATTCTAACCATAAGTATACAATAACAAGGAACAAGGACTTTAGGGAACAAAACAGTTAGTACTGAGGTCCCAAAATCTGTTTCTCCACAGGCATTGTTTCACTCAAAATCTTGCTGTGATCAAAAGCGACCACGCTCTGTATATGACAACAGAGATATATTGCTGTCCAGTTAATGTTTTAGCCATCTAATAGTCCACATTATCTAATTAGTAATAATAAAAACATCTCAATAATAATAACAATACAGTTCAAGTTTTTATGCATAAAAACACCCTTCTTTTCCGTGGTGCAATGCTCACACTTTTGCTGTTCCCCTGGGTCCTAAGACTGATGGATGCAGTTTTCTTCAAGAGCGGGAGGGAAGGTTTGCAGTGAATGAGTCACATTATGATGTCATGGCTAGGAGTGGAGTTCCTTACTTCACAGACCCAGGGGCTACTTGGGGCTATTTTTATATGTTTTGTTTTTTTTTTTTATCACTGTCTTCTTCCTTCTCACTGAGCCTCAGCTTAAGGTGGAAAATCACACACAGCCTAATATAAAGGTTGATTGTCTGTTACTCTGTGACAGCCAAGGAGTGTCAGAGCTTCACCACATACGGTATTCCTAGGGCTTCAGCTACAGCAGGGCTGGCACCAGTCATTTGAGCTCTAGGACTCTTGCAATGAACTGCAGCCAGCTCAGGCCAAGGGCAGCCTGGGGAGGTCCTTACAGTCCTGAGAGGGTGAGTCTGTGCTCTTGAACATGAAGAATAGTGAGGGGCAGGGGGTTGGAGAGTGTTGGCAACTGGGCGATTTACTTCAAAGTGCACTCCTGATTTGAACTAAAATGTTGATGCAGAGGCATTCTAAGTGGGTTAGGAGTTTGTGTTCTTTAAAAAGTGATTTTGGCACTTAGAGTTCAGGCTTCTAAATGCTTAGGTCACTTCCGAAAAATGCAAAAATATAACTTAGAATTCTTATTGTAGGCCTCTATTTCCTTGCCTGCGTGTCAGGCTACACCCCCCGTACAGTTTTTAGAATGTCTTCCCAAAGGCACTACTTCACACCAGCAGACCCAAGATATTTGCAATTCTCAAGCTGCAAACCCTGGCTGAACTGCAAAATGCTATTGCTGATCTGAGCTTTTGTAATTTTTTAATAGCTTTTATGGCTGTAGGCAGATATCTACTCTCAAGTGTTTCTGAGGCAGAGAAAGAGAGTCCAAAGGCCAGAAACACACACATCACCTCTTCCCCTCCTCATAATGAGATGGGAAAGAGAAGATTGAATCTGCAGTTATCTCTTGCATGTGTAGCACAAAAAGAAAATCTATATGCCTGCTACAGTCACCCATCCCTGCAGGCACCTTCTGCAACACTATTCTAGCAGTCAACATAAAGTTATGTGGTTGGCTTTAGAGAATGGAATAGCAGAGCTGAGATTAATGTCACATATGCTATCAGTATAAATATGAGGTACTATGTTGATTATAGCGTTCATTAATGATCTTTAAAAATTAGTTTAGCGTGTGCCAAACACTGAAACCTGCACCAGACTGATGTTATGCTCCCTAACAAAGAAATTGGTTAAAATGAACTGAAAATCGCTCTAAATAAAGTGGGCTATAATTGGTGCTTTCAGCAATTCATGGTAAATGACAAATCATTTCAAGTCTGAAATTTAAGTTTCTCTCCAATTCTGCATATCAGTATTACTTATCACATTATATTTCTTTTATTACGTACCATTTTTATCATTGAAGAAAACATGGAATGGTATTACTTCACCATTTTCTTGGTTTCAATAGCATCATTTTTTGTTTAGTTGATT
>KZ505778.1:7127-43256 GCA_002844005.1 Limosa lapponica baueri | reverse complement strand
ACCTAGAGAGACAAATAAAGACTTAGGACTCTAATTTTAGAACCAACAGTCATCTCACTGAACTAAGCCTGATGACCACCTTTTTTTTTTTTTTTGTCTTTATTTTGTCACTATATTATGTGTGTAAGATAGCAGAAGTTACTTTTCACTTTTTATCTTACCTGCAGTTTTTTCACTTAGTCCATTAAGTTGGGAGCCCTTTAGGAAAGACACATTTTTATGTATATTTAGAAAGCTGCAGGCACAGTCTAAAGTCCATGTTCTACCTTGTAGACAAATGTTCAACTTCTCTTAATTCAGTTCACAATATTTGGTGCCTGGTGTTCTTTTATAGTTATCTTCTGTTTTTAAGATCCACCACCTCTCTTCAGCCAAATGACACCAAATGACACTGTTCATGTCAGTCAAGTTTTCATGTACATCTGCTCAAAACATTCTTTGAACTTTACATCCCTTGTAAAAGTAGTTCTCTGCAGTCATTGGTGTCTGACCCTAAGGCTTCCATCAGGATCTTTCTGTATTATCTAACAGTAACTGGTTTTGCTTATCTAAACGGACTACAAAGTTAAAGAACTATCTCTATGTCTTTTTAGATAATTTAAAATGTGTTTTGAGACACTTTGGAACAGAAAAAGAAATTCACTTTTATCTCTAATTGAAAAGAAGAGAAAAGGGAATATCTATTAACTTCTTTTTTGTTCCCTTATACAGTATTAATTCATAACCCATAGGACTCCCTCTTAGCCATGGTAGCAACATTTTAATCATATGTAATTCTGACACCCTAGACATGTAACATAAACTTATCAAAATTTCCACTTTCTCTGATAAGTCCCTTAAGTAACAAGTTTCATTATCCACTTCAGCTCTAAGAGATAAAAGTGTATTTAACTAACATACAAAAGTTGAGCTATTTAGGTTTTATTGGTTTCATTTAAACTGCTTCTCAGACTAAGAAGTAATTTTCCTTATTATCACTAGCTTTCAAAGAATTGAAAAGTGTCAAAGCATAAAATTTAATCATAAAGCATCCAGGTCTCCTCTTTAGAAATGGTTATTTTTCCTTCAAGTATTTCTATTATCTTCTCTTTCTTTATGTATCAAACATTCACTATGCTAATGCTTTTCCCAAAGCCACTTTAATAGCATCAAATCTTAAACTGAGTAAAACTGAATCTCAACAGTGATTACATAGAAAGTATCAAAGAAGATATTTAGAGGCCCTGGAAGTGTGTTAATGACTGATTGATTGTTGTCTTATTTCTGATATTTAAAAAAAATTGTTTTGTAGGGTCATTTTCTGTACTGTGAATCTTACAAAATTGTCAAAGGAGTCTGGGACTGAAAAAGCAAAAACAGTTCCCTGATATGAGACATGCCAAAAAAAGACTTTGAGAGGGAAATTCTATGAGAATAAAATACTACTAAATAAAATTGTTTTAATCACAACAAAAACAAGAGTCTCATAAGGAGTCTAAGTGGCAGCTAGATGATCCAGTAACAAAAGGATTATTCTTGAAAAAATAATTGTTTACATCACTGTCCCTATGCAAGAACTAAAAAGACAGGTCACACATCAGAGGAACTGACTTAAAGGAGAACACCAGCAGAAGATATTTCAAATACATAAGTGGATGAATAGTCCCCATACTGTCTCTTTCAGCAGGTTTATTACCCCAGTCGTCAAAAAGGGCAAGAAGGAGGACCTGGGAAACTACAGGCCGGTCAGCCTCACCTCCATGCCTGGAAAGATGATGGAACAACTCATTCTGGGCTTCATCTCAAAGCATATGAAGGAAAGGAAAGCTATCAGAAGTAATCAACACGGATTCACCAAGGGGAAGTCATGTCTGACTAACCTGATAGCCTTCTATGATGGCATGACTGGTTAGATAGATGAGGGGAGGGTGGTGGATGTTGTCTACCTTGACTTCAGCAAGGCTTTTGACACAGTGTCCCACAGCATCCTCATAGGTAAGCTTAGGAAGTGTGGATTAGAAGAATGGACAGTGAGGTGGATTGAAAACTGGATGAAGGGCAGAGCTCAGAGGGTTGTTATTAGGGGCACAGAATCTAGTTGGAGGTCCGTAACAAGTGGTGTTCCCCAGGGGTTGGTATTGGGTCCAGTCCTCTTCAATATATTGAATTCCTGGATGAAGGGATGGAATGTACCCTCAGCCAGTTTGCTGACGATATGAAACTGGGAGGGGTGGTTGACATGCTGGAAGGCTGTGCCGCCATACAGTGAGACCTGGACAGGCTGGAGAGCTGGGCAGAGAGGAACCTGATGAACTTCAACAAAGTCAAGTGTAGAGTGCTGCTCCTGGGGAGAAATAACCCCATGCACCAGTACAGGTTGGGGGCTGACCTGCTGGAGGAGGTCTCTTGTCTCCTCTGAGGAGAAAGACCTGGGAGTCCTGGTGGACAACAGGATGACCATGAGCCAACAATGTGCCTTTGTGGCCAAGAAGGCCAATGGCATCCTGGGGTGCATCAGGAAGAGTGTGACCAACAGGTTGAGAGAGGTTATCCTCCTCCTCTACTCTGCCCTGGTGAGGCCCCGTCTGGAGTACTGTGTCCAGTTCTGGGCTCCCCAGTTCAAGAAGGACAGGCAACTGCTGGAGAGGGTCCAGCAGAGGACTACAAAGACGATTAGGGGCCTGGAGCATCTCTCTTATGAGGAGGGGCTGAGGGACTTGGATCTTTTTAGTCTAGAGAAGAAAAGGCTGAGGGGGGATCTGATCAGTGCTTATAAATACTTAAAGGGTGGGTGTCAAGAGGATGGGGCTGGTCTTTTTTCAGTGGTGCCCAGGGACAGGACAAGAGGAAATGGGCACAAACTTAAATATAAGAAGTTCCACCTAAACATGAGGAGGAACTTCTTTACTTTGAGGGTGGCAGAACACTGGAATAGGCTGCCCAGGGAGGTGGTGGAGTCTCCTTCTCTGGAGACATTCAAAACCTGCCTGGACACGTTCCTGCACAACCTGCTCTAGGTGGACCTGCTTTGGCAGGGGGGTTGGACTAGATGATCTCCAGAGGTCGCTTGCAACCCCATATAATTCTGTGATTCTGTGATTTGTTAACAATTTGGTAGAAACATCTTATTTGACTACAAATTCTGAAGAAACATAACAAGGAAATTCTTCAATAGGAATGGGAAGTTACAAAAGGCAACAGCCAACTTAGAACAGAATCATAGAATCATAGAATCATAGAATCGTAGAATAGTTTCAGTTTGAATGGACCTTTAAAGGTCATCTAGTCCCACCCCGTTGCAATGATCAGGGACATTTTCAACTAGATAATGTTGCTCAGAGCCCTGTCCAACCTGACGTTGAATGTTTCCAGGCACATCTACCACCTCTACTACCTCTCTAGGCAACCTGTTCCAGTGTTTCACCACCTTCATTGTAAAAAATGTCTTTCTACTACGTAGTCTAAATCTACCCTCTTTTAGTGTGAAGCCACTAACTCTTGTCCTGTGGCAACAGGCCCTGCTAAAAAGTCTGTCCCTGTCTTTCCTGTAGGCCCCCTTTAAGTATCAAAAGGTCGCAATAAAGTCTCCCCAGAGCCTTCTCTTCTCCGGGCTGAACAACCCCAGTTCTCTCAGCCTGTCCCATGAGGAAACATGCTCCATCCCTCTGATCATTTTTGTGGCCCTCCATGGGACCTGCTCCAGGTGCTGAAGGCTCCAGAGCTGGAAATAGTACACTAGGTGGGGTCTCACCAGAGCAAAGCAGAGGAGCAGACTCAACTCCCTCATCCTGCTGGCCATGCTTCTTTTGATGCAGCCCAGGATACAGCTGGCTTTCTGGGCCAAAAGCGCATATTGCTGACTCGTATTCAGTTTTTCATACAGCAATACCCCTTCTCTGAAGGGCTGCTCTCAATGCACTCATTGCCCAGCCTGTATCCATTTTGGGGATTGGATATATTATCATACATTATCTTCAATGAATGCATATCATTATCTAGACTTGACTGTCTGGCAATTATTATGAGATTTGCTTTGAAGTATTGCAATCTGTGAACATTTCCATTTTCTTTTTTTAAACTGGATTGCAGATAGTAGATAAGTAGGTATCTGTGTCTGATTAAGAATGTGCATTATGTAAAGCTAGACACCAGAAGAGTGGGAATCGGAGTTTTTTTAAATTTCCTCAGCAAATTTGCCAGAGCGTATTCAGCTCTCAGATTCTTCTGCACATGAAGTTAATCACTTCTTCTCCATTGCTATTCTTCTGGAATTTTAGGGTGCTTTTGTAACAATCTCTGTTTAAAATACATTTGTTTTTCTCAGTAAAACACCTGTTAAGGTGTTATTTTGGGGTTGGGGTTTTTTTCCCTCAAAGAGTTACAGTTTCTCCACATCAGTCCGGAATGTTCTTTGTTCCAAGCACTTACAAGTACTCTGGAAAATATTTGTGAGAAGGAAACCTTGAGTGGAATGTAGTGTTAATATTTTAAATGAATCTATTCGTAACAACTGACAAATATTCGAGGGTGGGGAAGGATATACCATAAATCTGCTTAGGTATTTGTAATATAAAAAACAATCTTATGGCATTTACTTTTTGGTGTTACTAGCAGAACTTATTTGTTTAAGTTGTGCTTCTTTCTAGCAAGACAATGCAAAATAGGCTTCGATGAAACAAACAACAGAAATGTTGCTTTTTTTAACATCCTCACTGCCTGCCAGTGTATGTAGTACTATACAGGCACTCAATCATATACATGGAGATTTTTTGGAGGGGAGAAACTTCTAACAGTCTGTTACCAGATATCTCAGCTGATCCTTTGAACTAATCTCTACTTATGTCTATGCAAAATAGTGACATAGATAAACAAAATAAGTTTTGACATTTTTTCTTTCAAAGTAAATAATTCTTTTATCACTACCCATCTCTTCGGAGCATATATATTTCTAAATCATTCTTTGCAATTTAGATTCATAGCCAAAATAAGTAAGCATCATTCTCCTTGGGTTTTTACTTTTGTGTTCAGCTATGAGGAAAGTAACAGATACATACTCATGTAACCATTTTTCCTGAAGCGTGTGTGACAGTTTGGAAGCTAATACAAAATATAGTGTCCTTAAATGTTGCATGTGATCTAATCATAGAATCATAAAACATTTTGGTTTGGAAGGGACCATTAAAGATCATCTAGATCACCCCTGCTGCCGTGGGCAGGGACACCTTCCACTAGACCAGGTTGCACAAAGGCCCATTCAATCTGGCCTTGAACACTTCCAATGATCAGGCATCTACAACTTCTCTGGGCAACCTGTTCTAGTGTCTTACCACCTTTCTAGTAAAATATGTCTTCCTTATGTCCAATCTAAACCTACTCTTTTTCAATTTAAAAACATTACCCCTCATCCTGTAATCACTGGCCCTAGTAAAAATTCTTTCTTCATCTTTCTTATAAGCCCCCTTTATATACTGATGATTCTGACATTCCCTCAATATCTTTGAATCTCAGAACTCCTGGGAGAGGTTACCATGGTTTGGCATGGCTTCTTAGCATCACCCTTAATGCTGAATCTGTATTACTAAAAGCCTTGCAGCACAGTACAAGTTGGTTTCTATTGATTTTAAATATTGCCACAGATTTTTTGTTCACAGCCAGGAGATTTCTGAGAGCTTTACACATATTCCTGCCTTCACCAGCACTTTTCAAAGGAACCTAAAGTTAAGTGGTCAGAATGCCTACCCTAGGATCCAAAGAAATGGACTTAAATGTGCTCCGCAGAGAATGAAGTTTGGTCTGATCTCCCATTTCCCATAATTCACCATCTCCATGCACAGTCAATGAGAAAGAAAATGCTGAATTTTTTTGTCATCCTATCTTCAAGGAAAGAATGGAAACCAAATATATGATTTCAACATGGGAGTAGTGAATTGCATTCAACACATGGGAGATATTAAGCTGAACTGATTCTCAAGTTTCTGAAACTTCTGAGTATGACCAGAAATGATTGGGTGCAAGAAGTAAATTTCACAAGTTGATGTTTGAAAAATTAATTCCTCATAACAAATTTTTCTTAGAATAAAATTATATTCTTCCACAGGATATGTGATAAAAACAGATACAACAGAGTCTGAAGAATTAATTTTAATAGTTTAAAATTTTACTTTGGTTACACTGATGTCCTGAAATCCTCAGCCAACTTTGGGATTACTATGCTTTGCCAAGTAGAGAGTTGATGGAGATGAAGGAAAGATGTGATGAGTTCTCTTGAGTACAGGAGTGTGGTCCAAACACACATACTCACACAGACCCCACGCACACCTGCAAGGAATTTGGAATCTAGTCCTCAAATCCTTAACAGCTTTTACAATTCTACTGTCATTATTTTTTATTCACTGATAACAGTCATAAATTTAACGTAGATAGATGTCTACATTTAGATGCCTGAATTCCAACTCTTGAAATAGGATTTTCCTCACTTAACTTGTAATGTATACATCAAAATGAAATTAATTGTGCCATAGGCACTCTAGACAGTTAGCTTAGATCATTCTCCTCTCATCATTTATATTATGATTACACCAACTATAAATCTATTGAGATAGACATTCTTTCCTTTTATGTTTGTACAACAGTAAACACATACAAGTCCTGAGGTTACAGATATAACCCTAGCATAAATGACACAAAGAATGTTTTTCTAGGAATTATTTTTAATATGTAGTTTTGAAGCAATTCCTTTTTTATGTAGATATATGGGAGGAAGAGTGGCAGAGAAGGTTTGAGGAGCTTTTTGTCAGTCATATTAACTTCCAGTTCCATAATAAATAACTCCAAGTTAATTGTTGTCAAGTATTTTATTAAAAGATGAGAACATAAATATTTATATCGTATGTAAAAGGATTTTGACTTAGATTTTGTTTTAAATAAATATTGTATCAATAATTATATTAATGGAAACATTTGGAAGTTAACTGAAACCATATTCATGCACGTCTAAGTAGTAATCAATTATTTAAATTCACCACTTCAAAGAGAATGTTAGAGTCTGAAGCTGGAACATCATGCATTCTTTCGAAGCTTGCTATTAAAAATTCTAAGCGTAAAATCACATGTACACTTATTAGAAGGAAATTACAATATTTTCAAAATTAAGTGTGACAAATTAGGAAATTATATAAGGTGTTAGTGATGTGATCTTTAATTACATTTTCAACCCACAAGATACCTGGTTTCGTATTCAGTAAAAAAAAAATAAATGAATAGTGTCCATCCGTGTTTTAGCCATCTAATAGTTAGATAGTTTTATCTAGACTGCAAGGACCCTTTTTATAGTGAATGGAGAGCTATAGGCACCTCTAGAAGGTGTTTAATTTTACTGATTTTAGGAAGTATTGGATTTCCCTCTGTCACAGTTGAAGAAAACCCTTGAATTGTCAATGTTAACAGGCTGCAATTATTGGGAGTTAGGGCATGTGGATGTCCAGAACTAAGCTTTTGAACTCTCAAGCAAAAGACTCCTACTTGCTAGCTGCAATGGATACAGGTTAGTGGTAAATTTTGCACCAACTGGACTAAACAATACTGGAGTGTCTCTTTATTTAGTAAAGAAAGAGACATGGGAAAGAAGCACCCAATGATAGGCTGATTATGTATTGGGGAAGCCAGGGACCACAATCCAGAAAGAAGAGCTAGTGTCAAAAACCGGGGTTCCTGTAAAGAAGAAATTAACTTGGAGAAAAGAAGGGGGCCTGGAAAGAAAATGACAATTCTGGCAGGAGGAAATACCTTTCTGTTGGGAAATATAGTGCTGTGGGCTAGTGAATGAGCAAGCATGTGAGGTAATCAAGCCGTTTAAATGCTTCAGTTTCATTGGTTGTTATACAGATCCACCATCTGGATCCACTATCCAGATACACATTATCCAGAGGAATTACTGTATAGGAGGGGACTCTTTATCAGGGAGTATAGTCATAGAACAAAGGGTAATGCTTTTAAAGTGAAAGAGGGTAGATTTAGACATTAGGAAGAAATTCTTTACCGTGAGGGTGGAGAGACACTGGAACAGCCTGCCCAGAGAAGCTGTGGATGCCCCATCCCTGGAAGTGTTCAAGACCAGGTTGGATAGGGCTTTGAGCAACCTGGTCTAATGGAAGGTGTCTCTGCCCATGGCAGGGGTTTGGAACCAGATGATTTTAAAGTGCCTTCCAACCCAAACCATTCAATGATTCTGTATTTTTTTCTTGCTTTGATTTCAAAAATTACAGTTTTGATCACCTATAGAGACTAGTGTAATTATTGTACTTTCTGGTTGTAGGAACACATTTTGTCTTTTTTAAATAAATCAAGTATTTATTGCTGTCATAAGCTAGATAAATGACTGCATGACCTAACGATGTGATTTATTAAGCTTGCCTTTATTTTTCTAAAGTAATATCATTAGTATTCACATAGCATAATACTTAAACTGAAGCCAAACAAATACATTTTTGACTGGAAGAACCAATTACATTGTAAATCAGAATTCCACAAGAAGTCTTCCTAAAACTGATCTTAGTAGTTTAAAGATTTTAATGTGATTGACACAGTTACTGTAATGATAAATTTTTGCAAGCTGCTAATTTATGTCTTTGCCACATGCATTATAATTTACCTTTGCTGCTGTTAGAGAAGATAAAGTAAGATTGATCTGCCTTTTTCGTGTAAAGAACTTCACAGTCCTCATGCCTTTTGAAAGCATGCAGAGTAATTCCCCATGTTCCTTTAATATTCCAGTTATTTCTGAATTTGTCAGACTGACAGTCTGAAATATTAATGGGACGAACATTAGTGGAAAAAAAGATCCCTGCTTTTTGGAGAAAAAAGTTACTTTGAAAATAATAATTAAAAATGGGGGGGAAGGAAAGAAGGTAGTCTTTTTGAAGTACATTAGACAAGAGAACACACTTGCATTGGCTATCTTCCATGGACACCAATTATTTTTGTTCAGATAGGAGAGTTTGCCACATATGTATGTGGACAGTAAGAATACAAAGTAGAGTACTCCAAGAAAAAACATTATTTATGGACTAGATTCTTAAGAACTAGGAAAAATGGATGAAAATATAGAGATACAGAAAATATAGAAGTTGGAGGAGATCCACTATTGTGGTGTTGAGCAAAAAGTGCGTTCAGCTTTGAGAAGTAGGAGGAAAAGAACAAACCCTGACACTTCATGCAGTTAAACTACTTGAAGTAAACTAAAACATTCTCAGATCTGCTCTGGACTGCTAAGAAATGCTGGAAATCTATAATTACACAGGAAGCTTATTGACCATCTCCCATCTCCCAAAACACCAGTAGTTCTTATAGGTTTTCATTGCTTTTGTTTTAATGTACAGCTCTCCCTCCAGGACATTCAGGCAAACTGTCTAAAAGGTCTACTTTGGACACCAGTACAGCTACATGTAGTTTTCACAATCTGGAGAATACAGCAATGCTACGCAAAATTCATTCTGAAGTCAAATATTCTATATATGTATATATATTTATGTACAAAATGTACTGTAAATGGTACATGTCCCCAACAATGTATCAGTAATGATCAGCCTAAGTAGTTACAATGTAGAGATTATATGAGGGAATTAATATAACCAAATTTGATGAAATGGCACAAAATCCTGCTAAAGGAAATGTTTTCTAAAAACCAGCAAACAATAGCTACACAACATTCAGTCAGCATTAAATTTGGAAATAGTTTGAAAAGTCTATGATTATACATCATGATTATTCTGAACCGAAAGAAGCTATGATATTCTTAATTAGGAATTTGTGATATATCAATTATCTTCCAGTTAGGCTGTGGCCGGGACGGAGTTTACTTTCCTGATAGCACCCCATATAGCACCCCATGCTGTGCTTTGCACTTGTGGCTAGAACGGTGTTGATAACACACCAATGTTTTGGCTACTGCTTGGCTTTGCTTACAAAGCATCAAGGCTTTCTATTCAATCTCCTTCTAAAGGCTGCTAGGCTGGAGGTGGGCAAGAGCCTGGGAGGAGACACAGCTGGGACAGCTGACCCATACTGACCAAAGGGATATTTCGTACCATATGATGTCATGCTCCGCAGTTAAAGCTAGAAGAAAAGAGGAGGATGGGAATTCGCTATTATGACATTTGTCTTCCAAAGTAACCACTATGTGCACTGAGGCCCTGCTTCCCAGGAAGTGTCTGGACATTGCCTGCTGATGGGAAGTAGGGAATAAATGTCCTTTGGTTTTGCTATTTTTTTTGTCTTTTTCTAATTTTTTTTCCTATTAAACTGCCTTTTCATCATCCCATCAGTTTGGGGGTTTTTTTCATCTTATTTCCTCTCCTATACTACTGAGGAGGGGAAGTGAGAGAGCATCTTGGTGGGCACCTGGTGGCCAGCCAAGGTTAACCCACCACAAACAACAATTCCTTAGTTCTCAGAGTATGATAAGAGCCCGAGAATGTACCTCAATTTAACTACAGGATTTCTAAACCAGAATATGAGTCCAAGTATTCCTACATCATGTCTTTACATGTATTTCCAGTAGTGAAATGACTTCTCAGAATCTTTTAGGATTTTTCCTAATAAGTTATGCCCTTCCAGTGACTACTTTCAGCATTAGCTGAGGGGAAAACTAAGGAAAGGAGTTTTTCATATCCATGAATCCTAAAAATCAACAAAAAGAACTTCTACAAAAACAAGTTATTTGGAGCATTGAATAGGCATCAGCAGATCAAGTAGCTAGGGCTAATGTCCTGGCATTGATACTCCCTCAATGTTATTTCTGATGAGATTTTATTGGGTTTCCAGCACTGAATGGCAATGTGTTTTGGCGTTGACATGGTTCAGATTCTGATGCCACCATCAGTAGCTGGTGTGCCTTCTCTGCATGCCTGGAGTAGAAATTCCAGTTTACTGTCCTCCAAACAAATCAAGGCTCAAAAAAAATTCTGCAAGCTAAGCCAGCATGCCAGAAGCAGGGGTGGTCAGAGTTTCAGTAGAAACCAGAGTATCACTTTGAGCCAAAACCCTAACACACATGGCCAAAGGGATTCAGGTATATTTTTAGTGTTTATTGCTATATCTAACTCTAGAAACCCTTTTCGAGAGTAAGATAGGTAAGGTAATTGCTAAGCAGCATGTATAGGGTGAGTTATGTGCCAGAGAATGGGATCCATAAAGCTAAGACATAAAGAGGATAAACACTAAAAATAGTGAGTGGAAGACAATAAGGGAGGTATGAGCTTGAAGTCTTTCTTTTTTCAGAGATTTAATACTTAAAAAGGGATTCATTTTCCTGACCTGAAACTTGTCTTTATTGTATGTGTCTAAGGAATCTTGTGTTTTTATACTGGTTGCTTTTTAAACGTGTCGAGTCATGGTAGTTCAAATTCTCAGCGTTTATATGATTATATTTTTTGTAATTAACTTTGCTGTGCTTCTGAAGGTCAAACAAAATCATTTGGAGGAGATTTGAATGGAACCACAAATGGACCTGACAGTGCTTCCTTGAGCTTGAAGCACTCTAGAGAGGATGGGTGAGAACAGAGCTCATCTTCCCACTCTCAAGGCCTCACACTGAACAGCATAAGATCATTTTTCTGAGTAGGGGAGCAGAGTGCTCTGTTCAACCTCCTGTTTTGTTATCACAGTGTTTTAAAGTTATATCAACTTTACGAGGGTATCCTGCATGTGATCGTCCTTCACATTTTGCACATTTTTTTTCCTGAAATCCTTTGCATTTTACAGTATTGTCATGGGTTAACTAGCTGCTTCCTCACTCCCCCCCAGTGGGATGGGAGAGCGAATCAGAAGGATAAAAGTGAGAAAACTTGCGGGTTGAGATAAAGACAGTCTAATTGGCAAAGCAAAAGCTGCATATGCAAACAAAGCAAAATAAGGAATTCATTCCCTACTGCCTATCAGCAGGCAGGTGTTCAGCAATCTCCAGAAAAGCAGAGCTCCATCATGCAAAATGGTGACTTGGGAAGACAAACGCAGTAACTCCAAACGTCCTCCCCTTCCTCCTTCATCCCCTAGCTTTTATCGCTAACCATGATGTCATATGGTATGGGATATCCCTTTGGTCGGTTTTTGGTCAACTGTCCCAGCTGTGTCCCCTCACAACTTCTTGTGCACCCTCAGCCTACTCTTTGGTGGGGTGGGCTGAGGAGCAGAAAGGTCCTTGATTCTGTGTAAGCACTGTTCAGCAATAACAAAAGCAATTCTGCATTATCAACACTGTTTTCAGCACAAATCCAAAACATAAAGACATACAAGCTACTATGAAGAAAATTAGCTCTATCCCAGCCAGAACCAATACAACAGTGAATTATTATTTCTGAAAAGCTGAGATGGTAGCATTGATCAAGCAGCCAGTAGAAGTCACTGTCACAGGACAAATGGTCTTCTTACAGACAGATGTGATTTCTGATAATAAATTTCTCTTCTATTTAATGTTGTGAAGTACAGCTATGTAAAACACAGCCGTGTAAAATGTGGTTATTAAGTCATGAGGGTGCCATAGCATATTTATTAGTGTAAATTCAAAAGGGAATTTTCATGAAAACTTTTAGACATAATTGATGATTACAAACAACAAAAAAGTGTATCAAAATGAAATTTGAAGACTCAGTGATTTCCTGTTCATTTTATAGACTACTTACTTGCATAAATGAGGCTGAACTATTCTGCAATTGGATTGCCTATTCCCAGTCCTTCTTCCCTCTCTACCAAGCTTTATTCTTGTCTTGACATATTGAAAGTCACTAGGATGAGTTATTACTCATTGAAGTGACAGTATATCTTAAACTCTACTTTTCAGCAATAGCGTACATGAGGCAGAGAAATCTAATGGAAAAAACCCCACATATATGTCAGTTTGGCAGAAATAAATTTTACATGTAAAAAGGTCCTAAGATTCCTAAGCTTTCCAGAAGACTTCTTTTTCAGAAACTGGAGACTAGTTTAACCTGAAATTGTTTTTTAGTAAACCTCACTAAAAAAAGGGGAAACTAAAGGCTATTCTGTTTTTAAAGTCACTTAAGAAGAGATAATAAATATTTTAGAATTTTTCCAAACCCTTAAATGCAAATAAAAAATAATGCTAGATAAAGAAAAGAAAATAAATTTTCAATATCAGAGACTTAACAACACCAGACATTAGAAACATGATCTTTTATATATGGTCGATAAAAGCCTGCATAAAAACCAAAAACCTTCCTTAGGAAAAAAGAATTTTTTTCCTGAGGAACTAATACACAACAAACTAGGTCTGAAAATGAAGTTGTATTGTTAAGCCCAATTACACTGAGGGGAAACATAAATAAACTCTGTAAGTCTGTCAGATTCAGAGAAGTCTTTCAAGCTATAGGCAACACAAACGTGATGGGTATGAGGTCACAGTGCCAGTTGTTATATGACAAGAATTTAAAAATAAAATAATATCCTGAATGCTATTTTTCCTTTTTTTTTTCTCTTTGTTTTATTTTATTTTTGATTTTGTTGACTAGCTGAGCTCATAAAATTGAAATAATAGAGAATGATTCAATTCCACGTTAGAGAGACAGTGAAGCTAAGAATTACTTAAGTACCATAGGTAAATAATACATTAAATATACCAGTGAGCATGAATATTCATTCTATCATATGCATTCTATCATATGCATACTGCTTTTACTACAGCAGAATATTTAAGAATGCCAGTCCAAAATGTTTATTACTCTCAAGTGAAGTGTTTGCAATCTTTTCTTCCAAGACACAAATGTTTCCAATGCCTTCCCATACATTAAAGCTAGGGAGGGAAATAATTTAGCCAGTTGAAATGTGAAAAAAAAGGGGTTTTTTACTTTCTCCAAAATTATTGCTCCTATTATTCTCTTCTTCTTTAAACTGGAAGGAAAAAGAACATAATGAAATATTATATATGATTCACAGTAATATTTTTCACAATTTTTATTACAATTATCTTAAGTTCAGGAGTAAATTTACTGATATTCAAAGAAACTATGGAGAAAGCATTGTCCTACATATAATGATTAGAGCACTCTGCTTTAATGTCAAACAAAAATGTCTCCTTATAAATCTGCAGTCTTCTACTTTTGACTACAGAGCCCAACTCACCACCAAAATACTGTAACCCTTTGTTTATGGAATAAAAATTTGAAACATCAATCAGTAGTTGCTTTTCACGCACTGCATCACTTTGTAACCTATCGAAAGCATTAAATCTAAACTGTATATTTATGATTAAATTTTCTAAAACCACTGACAACCATAGGAATTATTTTCTCATTTTTACCTAATCACATGAGTAATTGCAGTTTAGTAGTTTTGAATAGTTTGCTTTGAAACTGCACTTTTAATTGAATATATTATTTGTCAGGGAGAAAAAGCAGCAAAGTCCTAATCACACTCACACACACAAGGCCGTTCAATTAGTGTTTAATTATTTAGTGATGTTTAATGTGACTACCCTCAGTGAATATTACCATTTTCTATGGTAAGATAGATGCTCCTTCAGTAGGAGTCCTTTAAGGCAATCTATCCATACACATGCACATGCATATGGAGAACTATTACAGAAACCTAAACCGAAGAAACAATGGCATTAGATATCAAGAGATCTTTTGGGAGCCTGAATTGATCCAGTCTACCCCAATTTCATTTGGAAGGCAAGGTACAACTAGAAATACTCTGCACTTGAAACCTAGCTAGGGTTTCCTGCCATCCGAGTCTGATCTACCTTCGGGTATGCAGCGTGGGACATTTTAGTATGTTTGGGTTGGTCACCTCAGGTCATGTCTGTGTCATTTCATCTTTCTTTCAAGTCTGGAGAAAATTATATTTTCAATTCAGGAAGACTGAGCTTACAGAGCATTAAAGAATTCTGGCTTCAGAGCTGATCTTCCACAATATATTTATCTAAAAAAATTTTAAAAAGCACCTTAAGTTTTTGACTCTGATCATACAAAGCATTCATACTGCAAATATTCTTTTCAGAGAAGACTCTGCTCTTTCAGTCTCACATTGTAAATGCAAACAAAATAATTCTGAAAACTATCAAGAGGCAAGATTTGGGGAAAAAAACAACCAACCAACCAACAACAACAAAAAACCAACCCAAAGACACCAGCACAACTGATGTTATGGTTCTTCCAGTAACTGCCTTGTTTGTAGTCTCATCTACCTGTGTAAGTCTGTGGCAAAATCCCACCAACCTTTACTATAAAAGGTCAAGGCTGAAAGTCCTGTCTACCATGTACCTTTAATAAAGGAAGAACAGAGAATTCATATTAAAATGCCTGCACGTAAAATGAACAAGTAAGAAGATGTGCTCATTTTTCCCTTACTCCTCAAGTCCCACTGACTTCTGTCTGAATTTTTAGTCCTTTAAACATTTTCTACTTAAATTATACCTTTGGGCATTGTACACAAGAGAAATGTGCAATAGGTGATAAAACATGGGGATTTTTGCTTAAGAATTATGCTTTTATTGGTTTTGTAAAGATTTGCTGATAATCTATAGATATTTATGTTAGAAACTTTCCTTTCTGTACTTTAATCATAAATACTGCCATCATCCTATTACCAAACTTAACAGTTAAGTTCCCTTTCATCTATGATTTTCTAATAATTTGACATGAAGCTTCAAATAGAATAAAACAGATACACATGAAAAAAAGATATAAAAACAATTTTTCAGTCAAAGGCTTTTAGCAAAAAAAAAAAAGTATTAATTCGAATAGGATTAGTGCTGAAGCATTGAAAACAATCTGTGTTAGAAAAATCTACATATGAAAACTGAAGATAAATTTAAGGATACATTTTTCAAGACAATTTAGAGATAATCTACTACTTCTCCCACATAAACCTAAGCTAAAAATTTAAACAAATTCATTAAAAGGGCAACTTATTTAGTTTTAGTCATTTGCCCCTGAAGGGTTGAGTGTCACAAATGTTTTCAGAAGAAATTCAGTGAGATTCGGGACAGGTCGGTGAACCTGAAGAGTAATTTCCTTTCTAACATTACTTTTGCCACACCAAAGCAGAAAGGTCTGTTCTTGCAAAATGATAGGTGAAAGGTAATGTTAAAGAGAGAGATGTGAAAATTAAACCCTTAACTGAGTTCATATGTAGAGTGATACATGTGTACAGTGGGAAATTAATACAGAAGATATGCCAAAAATACACAAAAACCCCTTTAAAATCCCACTTAAGAATTACATGACCTGTTGTTTCTTGTTATATGCTTGTGAGGACCATCATTTTAACACACCCTAATAAAGTATATTTTAGTAAGCCAGTCTTATGTCACTAAGCAAATAGCATACTTGCCATGTCAATGTGTTCCTTATTATACTCCTCACATTTTCTCATCACATTATTCCCATCATGTATACCCAGCTCTAAGGTTCTTAGTTTGTTGTAATCCATAAAATAGAAATTACTTTAGTTACTTGTAGACATATTTGAATGATATTTAAATGCAATGTATTTAATTCTTATATCTTGTAAGACACCCTGTACAGTGCTTATAAAAATGGTTTCACAATGTGATATCTCATACATAGATTTGGGCATGTGTGTGGTTTTGGGGTTGGTTTTTTTGTGTTGGTTTGTTGGGTTTTTTTAAAAATAGGACAGCTAATCTATGTATAATCCTTTCTTGAAATTAAATTCTGGCATTATGTGACAGGATCATGTTTAGAATTAACATAAATCTTGGCATAGGCAAACCAAATAATTACTGCAGTCTTCTGATCCATCTTAATGTTCACACTTATTAACAAAGATTTAGACATAAAGCAACCACTATCATTAATTTGGTGAGGATTAATCCACCAAAGATAATACAAAGCACAGTGGTAGTGGATTGACATTGCTAAGTTTTTAGGATACAGCTAACTGTTTAAAGGTAGACTTCTAAATAAAGCTGGCATCTTGCAGATAATTTTAATGAAGTTAAGAATAAATGTCTAAGAGATGAAATACATGTAAATGTCTTGAGTATCTTGATTCAGTTATTTGCAATGTTTAATAATAAGGCAGCTTTCAAGGTAGGTGAGGCTCTCTATTGTATTGTGAAGTCTAGATTATGAGGAAAAACAGTCTATACATTAATGGCTATATGTCAGTGACTTTGTTCTTAATATATTAGAACTATCTTCTCAAAAAAAAAAAGAAAAATATGAGGTCTGTGGCACTGTCATAGAGTATGCTGACCTGTTCAAGTTGATTTCAGGACCAACACAGTCTATTACCTGTTTTGGGCAGGAAAAGAAACATGCATTTCATAGAGTTGTCTGGAATATAAAGTTCTGTTTTATCCTGACAAGGAACTTTCGGAGACTAAATTAAGACTTCTAGAGATGGGATGGATCATCAATTACAATAATCTTCTCAGACCTCAGAAACATCATTTTAAGGCCTGCTTTATTACAGACTTCTTGTGATTAAATACTTCTCAATCGGATTTAAAAAAAAAAAAAAAGCTAGAAATTTATTAAGGCTTCAAAATATTTAAATGAAATTTTTTCATTGCATCACATCACACTTCCCAGGTGCTGGACTTTGCATTTGCCCTTTCATAAGCTTCCTGTCAACCAAATTTTCCAGCCTTTTAAGGATCCTTCAGATGGCAAATCTACCCTTCAAAGTATTGTCTCATAACCTGCAGCTTGGTGTCATCTGCAAACTTGATGTGAGTGCACTCCATTTCCTCCTCCGGGTTTTGGATACCAGTGTTAAACAGGACAGGTACCAGGATGGACCACTATGGTACCCCACATGATTTGAACATCATCAGTATTTTATTTCCATTCCTAATCTGAGTTTAACATTTCTTGTAAATTACATTTGTTTTACTTTTAGCTTTTTGGCAAAATAAATTATTTCTTCAGGAAAATTCAGTGAAATTCAGTGAAATTCAGAAAAATTAAATGGGAAAACACATAGATGCATAAATGCACAACAATAAACTTATTTTTTTTCTTATTTAAGTGTGTGAGCTTCCTCCTGTTGTGACATTTTAACCACAGAAACAGCTGAAAATGGTTATGGTAGGCAATGAGCTTCTACAAATACAAAATACATATGCAATGTGTATGAATACATTATGTATATGAATCCCCCTCTGGATTCAAATTCATAATTGTCTTGCAGAAAAACAAGAAAAAAAGAAACCAACGTTCTATCTTTCCTTGCAACTTCTCCCTACTTACTAGCATTTCTAGGTGATATTTTCTCTGGTTCAAATAGCAGAAGAATTGTTATGTACTTACTCTTATTTGTTAAACATGCTTACCCTTATTTTAATGTGAATTACAAAGAAATAAATGGTTTGTATCTTTCTGTTTTACAAAATGCTGAACACTTCCAGTTAAATATTGTGTGTTTATACATATGTATATATAAATAAAAATGTATGTATGTATGTGTATACACACTAAATATACACCACATAATTTGGTTGGAGATCATAATGAGGTGCAATACATTTTTATATTGTTTTTCCCTATAATTGTGGTGCTTTAATTGTATGCAATGAAATAAAATTCTGTTGTGGTGAAGATGTTATCAGTTTGTATGGGTTTATTATATGCAGATTAAGTCGTACAGTTCTGGATTTAACTAAACCACAGACTTGGATTTCCTCTGTTTTATCTACATTCATTGCACAGGGAATGTTTTGTATGCTCAATTACTCATGCTTGTACAGAAATTATCAGGAGGTAAATTCATAGTTCAAATTCATGGTGAGACAGCATGCTTCTGAATGCCCAGACCTAGATATATAGCCTGGTGGGTAGCAACTGTGTACTTCAGTCACTTCTAAACATGCAGAAGAATCCTCCATATCCACCCAATACCTGCTTTCTGTGGAGAAGACATCAAACTTTGTGGTTCAGATGAGAGCTGTGATATCACTGGGTGTGGTAGAGGTTATCAGAAAACTAATAGGTTAGTGAAGACATATTAAAGTCTCCAAATCTTTTCTTTTCTGGATCACAGACAACGTTGCATCTTATTTAACTAAGGTGTCCTAACATATTATACATCATATCTATAATAAGCACTCTGTTGTGCCTGTCTGCCTTTTTGCTCCCCTTTGGAATCTTTTGTTTGCAAAAATTCAGATTGCAGATATCTAAAGAATATTTATCTTATGAGAATCAAAATCAAATTGAATAACTTAAAACATTAAAAATTGTATTTTAAGTACAGAAATTGACAGCTCTTGAAATAATTTCCTACTAGACAGAAATTAATAACATCGTGCTAGTTCTAGCCAAAGGCCCATCTAGATCCAGGATTGACTAGGGAAGAGTATAAGGACATAGAAAACACAGAACAATGCATCCCTAAACACTTTTCCCACTTTCAACAGTTTACAGTTTAGGGACTCCCTAAATTAAAAGTATCTCTGTATTTCAGAATCACAGAATGATAGAGGTTGAAAGGGACCTCCAGAGATCATCTAGTCCAACACCCTTGCCAAACCAAATTCACCTAGAGCAGGATAGACAGGAACACATCCAGGCAGGTTTTGAATATCTCCAGAGATGGAGACTCCACCACCTCTCTGGACAGCCTGTTCCAGTGCTCTGCCACCCTCAAAGTAAAGAAGTTTTTTCTTACATTCAGATGGCACTTCCTGTGTTCCAGTTTGTCCCTATTGCCTCTTCTCCTGTCACTGGGCAACACTGAGAAGAGTCTGGCTCCATCCTCTTGACATCCACCCTTTAGATATTTATAAGCATTTATGAGATCCCTTCTCAATCTTCTCTTCTCCAGGCTAAACAGTTCCAGGTCTCTCAGCCTTTCCACAGAACAGAGATGTTCCATTCCCTTGATCATCTTTGCAGCCCTCTGCTGGACTCTCTCCAGTAGTTCCTTATCTTTCTTGAACCGTGGACCTCAGAACTGGACACAGTAGTCCAGATGTGGCCTCACTAGGGCAGAGTAGAGGGGGAGGATGACCTCCGTTGTCCTGTTGGCTACACGCTTTTTAATGCACACCAGGATGCCATTGGTCTTCTTTGCCCTAAGGACACATTGCTGGCTCCTTGTCAACATGTTGTCCACCAGGACCTGTTCTTTCAGGTCCCTCTCTGCAGAGCTGCTTTCCAGAAGGTCAATACCTAGCCTGTACTGGTGCATGGGCTTGTTCCTACCTAGGTTCAGGACGCTACACTTGCCTTTGAACTTCATTAGGTTCCTCTCCACCTAATTCTCTAGCCCATCCAGGTCTCACTGAATGGCAGCACAGCCTTCTGGTGTGTCAGCCACTCCTCCCAGTTTTGTACCATCAGCAAACTTGCTGAGGGTACACCCTGTACCTTCATCCAGGTCATTGATGCATATGTTGCACAAGATTGGACCCAGTACTGGCCCCGGGGGAACATAACTATGTTCTTCAGTGATTTTCTGCTAATTTCCTATACCCTTTCTTATGTCCCTGTGGAATTTTAGTCTTCATAATACCCCATGGCTAGGATATTAAAGAATTAACTTTGTGTTGTATACACAAGTGTGTCCTTTTGTTTGTTCTGAAATTTTCAGTTGCCAGTTTCCTCCAAAACTTGATTTAATTTCCTTAGAGTGCCATTCTGCTGTAATCATTTACACCTGATCTTGTCATTCTGAACCACTTAAATCATGTCCTTAACAAAAGAGGGGGAAAAGAAACAGACAGAGCTGGTATTGGAAAAGAAATCAATATTCTAAGAAAAACATTTTCTCTGGGGAAAATTTGAGCTGAGTATGATTTTGGCCACTGGTTTAACTATTTTCAATATAATACTCCTCTCAAAAAAATTTATAAAAGTAAACAGCATGAGTGGCCATTATGAGATTTGCATTTCTAGGGCTTGTCATTGATAGCCAAAATTAATTTGAAGTGAAGAACTATAAAAACATGACAGTGGTGCTACAAATTTAAAACAATAGCTTTTGGTTAAGAGATAATGGAAGTCTCATCTTGATTTCCATTTCAATCAAAGGTTTAGGTAAACTGTTCTGCAACAAAATTTAGAAATCCAATGCTTTAAAGTGATTTTAAGTGCATATTCAGATGTCTTCTACAAAATAGCACTGTGTAGTTTTTTAAAATTAAGGTAATATGTATAATTATTCTGATAGTCTTTGACTTCCAGTCAGTCATATATTCAATTAGGTAAATATTTAGAATTGTGGAGATATACAAAGCCATTTGGATGAGAAAAATAACTTTGGTCAAATAATCTTTTAGATGAATAATTGTAATGCTCAGAAAGCACCCACTTCTGTTCTCAAGATGTTTGAAATCGCTCTTGTGATCAGGAGAATAGTTGCAGCAAAATATTTGTGACGATAGACTGACTAAAAATAGTTATTACAGTTTCAGTAGGAGAGAAGGTATGCTCCATTTTGACTTGTGCTGACTGCATAATGCAGTTGTCTGGAATAATCTACATAGAAGTATGAGGGACATTGTACCCTGCGTGGCTGCAGTAACAAGCTTCAGTTCCCATGCTGTAGGGATATCCTCGGTTCAATATTTTTTTCTCTGCCCTATCTGTTCTACATATGCCAAGGAAGCCATAAGAAACTCAACTTGTTAGATCAAAGAAGGCAGTCGAATAATTATTTAATACCTTAAAGTTATAATGTTTTACTGCTACTGAATTATAATATGCTCTTGTTTATGATAAACTATTGGTATTGAAGTATATCATGTGCAGAATGGAACAATGGGTAGAAAAAGGTAATTCTTTTTCTCCTTGCAGATCTTGATTCTTGCTGTTTCAAAACATCATGCCTACATGAACTCCACAGAAAAGATATCTTATGTAGAAAATAATTTTATTAGCTAAGGAAAAGTGAACAGACACAAATTGCTGTTGCACCTTAGGTTAGGAGAAGGCATTACTAATCTAAGGACAACAACACAAAAAATGTCCCAGGTGCTTATCAGCAAATTCAATTACACTAACAAAAAATGGCTTATAAATGCAACGCTAAGAAGGAGTTTATATCACTCAGGCATGTTTTTCATAGTTGCCTTTTCATGGATCTTTACCTGCATTTGATTAGACAGGAGTAAAAGGAAACATCAAGTATTCATAGGCAGATGACGTATATTAAAAATAATGAAATTGCTCTGCATATAGTAGCTTACCCAGCAGATTGTCACAGCATGCACTCTCATTAGGATGTCTGCTTGAAGCTTAGATTCCTGGCATAAGGTAAAAATGGAATATTCAGGTGATAGAGGCAAGACACGGGTATTTATCATTATACTAAACTGTTTTTCAAAGAACTCTGAAATATATAGATCTTTTATAATATATATGTACTGACAGTTATTTTAGACTATTTTTATACACACGTTTTGAATCTTCTTTAAACTAACCACTGATTTTCACTCTATGTTAACAGAAAGCTGAGGTTTGGAGATAGCAGGAAAAGTAGGGTAAGTTGAACGTTTTGGGAATTGTTGTGATACTTACTTGTATGCACTTGAGTTAATTGCTAGCCTGGTGGGGCAACAAAGAGCCTGGTGGATCTTTGTATCTTTTACTTCCTGGGAAAGCCAATTTCTAAAGCTATACCAGAATTATACAGTGTGTGGAAAAGGAAAAAAAAATGTTAATTGCATAAAAGAATGAAACTGATAATTATAAGAGAGAGCGGGACGAAGAGAAGAAGAAGAAGGAGAAGGGGGGAAGAGAGAAGAAGGAAGGGAGGAAGGAAGAAGGAAGGAAGTTCAACAAAAGAATGAAAGGACGAATACAGGAGTCTGGCTTTCTCAAGCTCAAGCTTCAGACATGATAAATGGTGCCTTACCTGGAGCCCATTTCTTATGGCTTGATGACATTTCTTATTGTAGATGCCTCCTACCATTACTGCCAGGAAACCTATCCCTGTATCCACTGAAAATGAATTTCTGTGCACGGCCTGATCCTCACTGTGGCAGGTGACAGATATCCTGACAGCAAGAGTGGCCTAGAAAACCCACTAAGAACATCATTTGAGAAAAAAGGGGAATTATGAAAAAAAAAAAAAAAAAAAAAAAGGAAACTAGGTGGACCATGAAAAAGAACAAACAAGTAAAAAAAGCCAAAACATTTATTTTTGCAGTGGAGTCTATGCAGTATTTTTTCCAATAGTGTTATAAAGTAGTGTTAAAAAATAGCCATGTTTGATAAACATTGCTCTGTCAAAAATGTTACAAAAGTGAACATACTTTAATTAAGCATTTATCCTCTTTAAATTATGTGATACTTTTCATTGAATCCATGACGAGTCAGCCACACAACTCCCATGTAGGAGAATTTATTTTACTAAATCTCTTAACTGCCACTTGAGTACCTCACATTTACTCTATGTTAAATTTTTATTAGTGGTTGGGGTTTTAGTTTGCTTTGCAGTTTAGCTACTGATTTCTTAATATGGTGAAGAAAAAAAGCTCCAAGTAACAAGAAGTAAACTATCCCTTGGAAAGAAACATCTAACTGACTGTTGTGTTCTAAAGTCAATTCATACTCTTATTCCTCAGCTGAGCAAAGTGTAGTAAAATGAATCCTATTACAAACAAACAAACAAGCCCAATGTAACTTCTGCATGTCTTCATTCACTTTATAAATTCATTCCATGTGTTCAGTTTTGACTTAACAGTAACCAGGTAATATTTAGCATGTTGTAGACTAACGGGAAGTATATCTGTAGGTAACAGTGTTTAAAAGTTGCTCTATCAACACGTGCTTGTAATGGAAGCTGTTGGTGTTTTAGACATGATAAACAGATTTATCCTGCTCTGTAAGTTTATGACTTTTTTTTTTTTTTTCTCGAATGGTATATTAGATAACATTTGTTCTAATTGTTTGCTCACAATAAATATGTATTCTATTCTTTTTAAAGGATAAGGATGGACAGCAGAGAGGAAGGTTTTGTGTTTGTCTTTTCCTGTTGCATTCCAGGTCAGGTAGAAGTGCCTGCAAATAACAAAACATTATGCATTCACTGGAAGTAAAGAAGTATTCTCAGGCTAATACAGAGAGACAGAGCAGGAATTTATAGCAGTTTCACTACTGACAAGATCAGTGAGAAAACAGATAGACTAGTCTCTTCCTGAAAAAACCTTGATTGTACTGTGCAAAGTATATTGAAAACCACAAAGCCAATAAAAGTTGTCTTAGAGCAACACTGGAAGAAAACATTCAGCATGACAGGACACAGTAAGCAGAGATTTGTTAATAAACTCTTTAATCCTCATATTGTCTTATTACATGGGTCTGAATTTTCTCATTGCCCTAATTTGTGTATAAATAAAACCTAGCATTAGGAGGTCAAAGGTCTTTCTGATGCTTTTGTAGTAAACGTTTATTAGCTTTTTAGTTCAGATCGTAGGTTGCTTTTTGAAGCAAATCTTCCAATATTTCCCCTTGCTATATTTGGTCCACATCATAAAACAGTCTTAGAGAACATAAAGAGGATTTCATTTGAATGAAACCTAAGCAAATGTCTCAGCTGAAATCCACCTCCAAACACATTTTTAGATAAGGTGTTACATTTGTCCCTGAAGTGCTAAAAATTTGGTTATGCATTTTATGATGTTATATATAGGTAAGTAATTACAATATTAACATACTGCAGTGTGTTCAACCAAATCATCAAAGAATTTAATCTGGATATCAGGATCATTCTGTAAAATAATAACACCCACTGTGATAGCATGAACCAACCTTTATGGTTATGTCAATAATGCTAAATAGAAAAAGTCAGCAAATGACTTCTGGCCTCAGTTCCCAGTGGCTCTGGATGCTGAGAGCTAGCCACTTCTATGCTGGATTGCTTTGGAGAGATCTAGCTGGGGTCCTTTGAAAAAGAGCCATGGCATGAACTTACAGTTAAGCAGAATGGTTGATTGAAACTATGTACTCATTGTGCAAGTTCAGGATCACCAAGGTTCCTCTTTTATTTTACCCTATAGACATACAGTATATCAGTGAAGTTCCTGAGCTAATGATACAAAAGGTGATCTAAAGCCAAGTTGTTTCACTTTCTTTTTCTCAGATGGATGGATATTTAAGGATTCTTCCAGTGAAGAATTAAAGATTGGTGCTGACTGACTGGGAAACAGCTCTGTAGACAGGGACATTGGAGTCCTGGTAGACAACAAACTGACGGTGAGCCAGCCATCTGCCCTTGTGGCAAAGAAGCTAATGGTATCCTGAGCTGCATTAGTCTAGAGTATCGCCAGCTGGTAAAAGGAGGTGATCCTTCCCTTCTGCTCAGCACTGGTGTAGACACACCTGGAGTCTTGTGTCAAGTTCTGGCCTCCTCAGTAAAAGAGAGACATGGACATACTGAAAAGAGTCCAACATGGGGTCATTGAAGATGATGAAGAGTTTGGAGCATCTCTACTATGAGGAAAGTCTGAAAGAGCTTTTTAACCTGGAAAAGAGAAGGCTCAGGGGGGATATTCTCAATATCTATAAACACCAGAGGGGAGAATTCAAAGAGGGTGGAGCCAGGCTCTTTTCAGTGGTGCCCAGTTGACAGGATGGGAAGCAATGGGCACAAACTGAAACACAGAACATTCCATCTGAACATCAGAAAACACTTTTTCACTGTGAGGGTGACTGAACACTGGCGCAAGTTGCCCAGAGAAGTTGCAGAGTCTCCTTCTGAGGATATATTTAAAAGTTGTCTGGATATGGTCCTGGGCAACTGGCTAAAGGCAGCCCAGCTTGGGTAGGGGAACTGAATAAAATAATATCCAGAGGTCCATCCAACCTCAACAATTTTGTGAGTCTGTGACTGCTACAGTTGCATTTGACTACTGGAAAGAATCACAGTTAATAATTAGCTAAAAATATTTTTCATCTGTGATGCCCATTGTTTCATTTAGTGGAATCTGGTTATTAGAACCTTGAAAGGTATGTGGGATATATGTGATTATAAATCAAAGAAATATAGGATTGAATAAAAATTGTAGACATATTAGGACACTGATATTATTTTCACATGTGGAAAATGCTTCAGTCCTGAAGATTTTTAGATTAAAAACATCAGGATGCTGTGTTGATCTTCTAGTTCTGGGGGTACCAGTAATGTAGTTACAAAGTAACAGGAAAGCACTAGCAGTGAACTCTGTTTAATCACTTTTAAAAGTTGGATTGTACTGCACTTTGCTGCAGTTAATTGTTTGGGTCATTGTAAAGGAGCAGAGCTCTTGTAACGGTGCTGTTAGCACTCCTGTTACTAAAACAATTTCTTTTTGGACAAAAGAATTCTGAAAAGTTTTGTTTGAAAGTTGAATTGTTTAGTCTATCAAATTTTATAAGATGTTTTGAGGCAGACTCTTTTAAACTATGTATAAATTTCAGAACAATTCAGAAACAGTAAATGCTGAGGCGCCTTAGGTCAAATTTGTCTCACCTAACTCTATACTGAGGAAAAATCTATCATATGATTAGAAGTAGGGAGTTTCACATGTGTCCCTTTCTCTATTAAAAGCATTAGCTAACATTGGGTCATATGTAGGTGATTTCTAGAAAAAGTTCTCAGGAAGATTAAAGAAGGAGCCACTCCTTCCTTGCAGGAGAAAGAATAAACAGTTTCTGAAAGTATAGCAAGAAAGAATATAGCAGAACGCTTGGTAATAAAAAGTAAAAAAAAACCAAGAAAATGAAAGGAAATCTAGATAAAGCTAAAGTAACTAGAAGTCATCTTTGTATTGCAAGAAAATGATTAATAGAAAGTCTCAGTTGGGATTTATAACTAGGATGAAACTTTAAGTTACAAAAGTAGATTAATACACCATGGTGGCTTGACCGTAGCTGGACTCCGGGTGCCCACAAAAGCCACTGTATCACTCCCTCTCCTCAAATGGACAGGGGAGAGAAAAATATAATGAAAGGCTCATGGGTCAAGTTAAGGACAGGGAGAGATCACTCACCAATTACCATCACTGGCAAAACAACTTGGGGAAATTAATTTAGCTTATTACCAATTAAATCAGAGTAGGATAATGAGAAATAAAACCAAATCTTAAAACACCTTCCCCCCACACCCCTCCTTTCTTCCCAGGCTCAACTTCACTCTCAATTTTCTCTACCTTCTCCCTCTCCACAAGCAGTGCAGGGGGACAGGGAATAGGGGCTGCGGTCAGTTCATCACACATTATTTCTGCTGCTCCTTCCTCCTCAGTGGGAGGAATCAACACACCTTTCCCCTGCTCCAGCGTGGAATCCTTCCCACAGGAGACAGTTCTCCACAAACTTCTCCAATGTGAGTCCTTCCCACTGGCTGCAGTTCTTCATGAACCGCTCCATAATTGGTCTTTTCCACAGGGTGCAGTCCTTCAGGAACAGACTGCTCCAGCTTGGGTCCCCCATGAAGTCACGAGTCCTGCCAGCAAACCTGCTCCAGCATGGAGTCCTCTGTCCACGGGTTCACAGGTCCTACCAGGAGCATCCTCCAGCACAGGCTATCCACAGGGTCACAGCTTCCTTCGGTAATCCACCTGCTCCAACGTGGGGTCCTCTTCTTCTATCATTAACCTCCATAGGTTGCAGAGGGATAGCCTGCCTTGCCATGGTCTTCACCTTGGGCTGTAGGGGAATCTCAGCTTTGGTGCCTGGAGCACCTCCTCCCCCTCCTTTATTTTCCTTGGTGTCTGCGGAGTTGTTTCTCTCACACATTCTCACTCCTCTCTCTGACTGCTGTTGCCCTTCTTACGTATGTTGTCCCAGAGGCACTACCACCATTGTTGATTGGCTCAGCCTTGGGCCAGTGGTGAGTCTGTCTTGGAGCTGGCTGTCATTGGCTCTACTGGATATAGGGGAAGCTTCTCGCAGCTTCTCACAGAAGCTATCCCTGTAGCCTTCCCACTACCACAACCTTCCCAAGCAAATCTAATACATGCACTGAAGGAAACTAGTGAGGGACTGATGTCACAGTCAAAAATCAATTCTATCGGGTTTTCTTCAGTAAAATGTCATATATATTGTTATCCTTAGTGATTTCTACATTTCAGATTGAACCCTTTTAAAATGGAAGTATTTTTACATGTAGCAACAAAGTAAACACTGCTTTATCTTGGAGTATGAGCTGTTATTTTAAAGACAAACTTATGGTAGTGCCATAAATTGTTTCTAATAAATTCAGAGGTGGACTTTCATTGTTTTAGACAACTATATCATAAGAATTTTCAAATTTAGAAGAACCATTTAACATTTTTTGAGGCTCCACCAATTACATAATACATTGAGAAGGCGATTTTCTCTAGGATGAAGGATGCTTTGCAGCTGCTTATAAGTGCAAGAAATGGTCAGGTTACTGTACTAGGGGAAAACTGAGGAATTCAATTATTGGAGAGGAGAGGCGAGGTGAGGCATTGCCAAGGCGAGGAAAGTCAATTAACATGGAAACTGAGATCAGAGCAGAAACAGAAGCAACAGTAATGTTCAAAAACACTGGAAAGCCCTTACTGCTTTTCATTTTCACTCTCACATTAGATATGTTTCATGTGTCATCATTCAGCAGACATTTTTCCCAGTGATAAAGCAGGGCCAAGCAGTTTCAGGGTCTACACCATATATCTATTTATGCCCCAGCTATACCCCCAAGCCTGTGTTATAAATGCAATTGTGGGGTTCCAGATTACATTTAATGTGAATTATTTTCCTAGGTACTTTTAGTCATGGATACAGATACAGTTGCATGAGCAGGGCAGGGTCAGGGACAAGTGGTCAGCTGAAGGGAAAAGATGGGTAGAAACTAGTTATACCCAATTTTCTCTGATGAGATACAGTAGTTCAAAAGTAGTGAATGTAAACATTAAGCTAGTAAAAACAAAGTATCTGGAAATGCTTAGAAGTTCAATTCTATAATTCTGGCCAGAGAGACATTCAAACAAGATTTATTATTTTCTTTGCTTTGATTTTTTTTCTGCCAGAAAAATAACTTTCAGAACTTTAGCCCAGCATTTCTTCTGAAAGAAATACCTATAAATCTCTGTTTAATGTTAACATGTATAATCTCTGTGCTATGATTTAAATTAATATTAATGCTTTTGCTTGGAGGATAGTTTCTGAAAAAGGATGGCACATGTACCTTATACACTGTGGTAAAATACCATTAACATATCTAGTACCAGGGCTTGATGAAGTATATGAGGATTGTATACTAGACTGCGTAAACTAACTTGCTTTTTTGTCAATACCACTTCATACAAGAAGAAACAGTCTTAAAGTAAGTAATAAAGCTGACCTAATTTTGATGCAAGAAAATCTATCACAAGGATTTATAGTGCTGCTATGTTTCAATCAGCTCAGGAGTTAGCAATTTATAATCTTTTGATCTACTGAAACCAGCCTGGCACAGATCAAAACAACTAAACAAGAACTGCAGGGTACAAAAGTACTCCTTGTAGAAATTAATATAATAAAGAAGATACATCATAGAGCTTCATTAAATATTGTAATAAAATCTTTGGAAAAATGAAAGACAATTCCCCTTGGGTAGCACAGTCTGCTATAGTAGAAAAAAACCATTGATTTATGTTTCAAGCTCAAAACTTTTGCATTTACAGAAAGGAAAAAATATGTTAAGATCTAGACTTTAATAAACAGGTACCTCTAGGACCATATTTATGTAATAAACTGTGCTGCTATGAAAACTATTATTAATTCTTAAGCTATTCCTAATGTATAGTAAGGATCTATAGCTGCATTTGTGGGAGTATCCAAATGGTGTGTCTACATTGTTCACAGCCTCTCTAGATCAGACTGGTTGCATGCTACTACTTGGAATACCCTATATATTGCCCCAGTTTTATATCATTAAAAAATTCTCATTTTTGTGGGATGGTTTAGTTCCAAGCTTTGGAATGAGGGAAGGTCATTGGCAGCTTCACGGTGTTTTTGAAACAGGAAAAGACATTGTGTCATACAAGATATTTGAACAAACCAAGAATGTTTCAAGATTGCTTGAGAACTGAGTAGTCTAGAATGAGCCGAACTGGTAGCAGTTGTATTCATACTGGTTAATGGGTGCTATCACTGGAGTGACCTGTTACGCAAAATACATGCAGGAAATAGTTGTGTAACTCCCCAAAACAGTTCAGAGGCAATTAATATTTAAACAACCAAGAGACCAGGATCTGTGAATGAACAAGAACAGTATAGTTATGCCTTAAAGACAACTCCACATTGGGCAATTCCTGCCAATGTCAAAGGGAACTGCTGGGAAAAAGTGTCCACATCCATCTTTGAAAGTTAAACAGTGCTATAGAACTATAGAATGTTCTTGGAGAGACTGGCATGTCTACAATACTAGCTTCTTTTGGATGTGGCAAAGAGAACAGTTGCCTCTATGTGGCAACTGGCCACATATGTCCCAGGGACCAAAAAGCTTGCTCAGAAAAATAATTCTTTATCAAAGATAGTCATCTGACAAAGAAGAACCTCAAATATCAATATTTGCCATTGTAATGATAGGTATTTCACCCAGGTTGTTCTCAAGAAGCTGTCACCTCAAATTGAATATTGTTTTTAATGAAGATTTTAAACTCCCACAATTCACCACATTTGCCAAGGCCTATGACAAGCTAACACTTCCTGGGTTCATTTAACCCAGTAATTAAGAATTTTATCTGATGGTTCAGAATGACAAAAATTTAAAATGAAGTTATTCTGATATCAAGCTATCATAGCTACTAAAAAGGTACCATTGAGGAATAAATTTCCTCAACTTTACGCATAATATTTTTAACTGTTTGTATACAGTATAATTTTCTGCATCAGTCCATTGTCCCTGGATGGAAAATGAGCCTGGGTCTTTTTAGAATATTGGTATTCACTACATCAAGCACTTCTGCAATAATCTGATCATTAAATAGCAGGTAATAGATTAATTATTATTTAAGATGATAGCATAAATCTCATTTGTGATAAAAAAAAATTGCTGTAAACCAGAAAGGAATACATTATGGCCAAAATTTGTCACAAAAGATGGTTGTAATTTATCCCAGGTGGCAATTTAGAATTTTTTTTTTTTTCCAGAAGAGTCTGTTTTTAATAAGGCAACTAATATTTCATTACAGGTATCAAATCAGCAGTCTCTCCCAGATGTATGTTAAGTTATACATATATTTCTGTTTGATTACAATTTATATCATCATCTATACCAGAAAAAATTTGCCTCTGGAAGTAAATGCCACCTACAAGATAGACATATCGTACTAGAAGGTACAATAACATTCAGTGTTTTGAAACACAAAACCCCAGATGCTCGGGGTTTTATCCAAGTTTACATTGTGCAAATGAAAGGTTTCATGATTTAAGTGCCTTAAATGGAGTAGTTTGTGTTTTCCTCTTTCAATAAAGCTTTGTGTCTAAGGTATCTGATGCCTTAATGAACTTAGGACAGTCTGAAAGTAGGGATTTGTCCTGTTGTT
This sequence comes from Limosa lapponica baueri, assembly GCA_002844005.1. Lineage (NCBI taxonomy): Eukaryota > Metazoa > Chordata > Aves > Charadriiformes > Scolopacidae > Limosa > Limosa lapponica. The sequence goes on along the minus strand of KZ505778.1, from coordinate 11,818 downwards.
CTGATGTAGTAAAATATAGACACCTGTCTGTTGTGATTGTGTTTGCTGCATTCACCATATCCATCCTTCTAGGACCTGAACACTTACTAACTGTTTCAGTTAGGCTGAATAAGCACAGAATACTGACATTTTTAAAAAGGACAGCATCAATGATAACATGAGGGCAAAATATTTTTAGGGTATATAAGGAAAGAAAATTGAGTTTTTTCTGTCATCAGATAGTATCTAGATTACTTTGACGTGCTATTTAAAAGTCACAGTACTATATTCATACAATACAAGCTATTAATATAATTGCATTTTGACTTCTTATAGGAATCTGAAGTGAAATATCAAATTTTGGACACTATATACAAACATGCCTCATACAAAAGCTGAGTGAGAGGATTCAGAGTCCAGCCTAAATCGCAGAGAAATGGGATAGGGAACTACTTAGGACAGCATGTCCCAATGAAGGAAGAGGGTACATTTCTCATCCTTCAAATTAGATTTGAATACAGAATATAAAGGACCACCTGTCTTTTACTGTGATTCTATAAACCAGTCTTCAGCTAGGTGGAAGTAACTATAGGTTATATTATTTCTGTGGATGTGGTGAATATTCTGGCACTTTCTAGTTAACCTTTCTGCTAAAATATATTACGAGGTCATTAGATTAGGAAAGTGTGTCCTGCAAACAGGTGGACCAGAATGATACCTGGTACAGACAGATGATGCAAGAGTTCCTTCTGGGCGATGAGCCTTCTTGAGCTCATAGCTCTGGGAACCACAAGTTGTCACAGGTAGAAGTGATTTCCTTTGCTTCTTTCCTCTCTGAGTGCAAAAGTTTTTATTAACCCTGCAATGTTAGGGGTCCTAACAGACCTGCAATTCATCAAAGGATAAATAGCTCTATACCTGGCACTTGGACTGTAATTGTAATTCCAGTCACTGCACTGAGAAAACTTGGGTGCAGACCAACGACATTTACTGTGCTGAGTTCAGCTATTGGAGGAGACAGTTTCTGAGCAGCTTATTGTGAGACAATAAGAAAGCATGGTGTATGGAGAATATGTGCAGGTTGTGGAGGACCTGTGTCAGTGTCAGGGGCAGAGTGAAGTATTTGTGCACACGCGTACCATCAAACGCTGGAATGCAGCAACTCTTTGGCGACCACAAGAGGGATGCCAGATTTGAAAGAAAGCAGGAGGATTCATTTGAAATAATTCAGAGAAGTAGAGGATTGAAAAGAACCCCTCCCAACTAGTTGAAATATATTTCAAAATGTCTAGTTTGTCTTGACACTAGTTTTTATATTCACTTGTCATGCTCTTTGCAGTTACTTGTCTGCTCTTGAAATATTTTCACTGTGTGCATAATTTTATTAAAAAAAATTGAAAGAAATCATTGATCATTTAAGGCTGAGATGTATATAATATTGCAGTACCTGCTTTTTCCCACTTTCTTCACCCAACCAGTTAATCAAATTGAGGCATATCTATGTAACCTTTGGAAGTTACTGAGTGCTCTGGGACAGTCCTGAGACTAACATTTGCAGAATTTAAGGTGATCTGATATATTTCAAAATAAGGTCAGAACAATATGTTTCCTGTAATTTTCTACTTCTCTTTACTTTGTAAGAATTCTAGGTGGTGGGTTTTTTGCATCAAATTAGGTAATGCTAAATTAATGACTTCAGAATAGAACTTGTCCAAAGTAAATCCATAAAACATACATTATATAGGTTACATGCCCAAAATGTCACCATTTTCACTCTACAGACCCACTCCTGTTGCGCTTCTCTAGAGGCTGAGATAGATTTAACTTCATCTACTGTTTATAACGTTCTACCAGCCATAGTAGCTGTAATGCACTATTCTCCTTTGTCTTTCATTTCTTGTTCAGAGGAGATCTGTAAAGTGGACTTTGAGAAGTTTCTGAAAATACATGATTCCAGGCAGAGATTTTAAAGCTGGGTTGAATCCTAAACCTCAAGACTTTACCATTTACTTTTTTTCAGACATACCTTGAAGAAAAAACTTATGGTATACAATATATTATTTCCATTGAGTAATATCACCAACTTACACATCGACTGCACAAAATCGTTACTTAAATCTCAGAAAGACTTCACTTTTTTTTAGATATTAATTTTAAAAACCACTCTCTTTAAATCTAGCTACCTAAACTGAATTATCTTTTAAAAGGATGATGATAGGAAAACAAAGTCTTCTATGAACATAGTACTTATACCATGACTATTAGATCACTATTGGTCAATGACTTGATTCTTGTTTACAATGTGCATCTTGCATCTCCTTCTTTTGTGAGCTTCACTCATTTTACTAAAGATTTTCGCTGCTCTCCTTAAAAGTACATAGGGAAGAAGTTCAATCTCTTCATGATGTCATGTTGACAACATCCAGGCTGAAGACCAAATGATCAAGCACCTGAGGACAAATTCCAAGAGAAATGAAAGGCTTCTGACAATGACCTAGGTTCATTAGGTCTAAGCAAATGACAAAAAGAAGGTTAAAGGTACTTCCAAATAGCAAATACACAGTTTCCAGTCAATTACTCCTATCCACATACAAATAATCTGATTCATTCTAGGGATGAGAATTTTTTAAAAATTCAAAAATCTGAAGAGGTGCATTGCCTTATACTTACTAGGCATTTGTTAAATTGTTATGAAATATTTTCTATCCACCAGTCATAGTTGCTGCTTTCCTCCTTTTGTGGAGAATGATAGCATTCATTTTGTAACAGTGGTGGAGTTCCCATTGTTTGCCTTGCTACATCTCATCAATGTCAGAAATGTTGAGTGTGCTCCTTTTTTTTTTTTTTCTTGTAAGAATTCTACAATACTTGTCTAGAATTATATGATATAGTGCTCCACTTCTAAGTAGTTAAATTAGTCATGCCCAGTCCTATGTCCTCAAAGTGAATTTCTCTTAAACAAGTACTTTTCCTAATGTGCATAACCAGGTCAGGTAAATTCTACAATGCAGGGCTAGTTCCTAACTTAAATATTCTGGTATCGTTCCAGTTGATATAATTGAGAGTGGCACACACATGTCATTCGGCATGGCATAAATTTCCTTACTTTTTAACTCTGCAGTTGGGAGAGCAAAAATTTTAATGTCTAGTGATATGTTCAGACAAGCACACTCAATAGAAAATATTTGCCTTTTTTTTTAAAAAAAAAGGGCTGTCATTTTTATTTGTTGCTGTGGAATGATTATTTAACTTGATTCCCCGGTAGTTCATTCTTCCTCACTCCTTTAGAGGCTAACTTCATACATTACGATTTATATAAATGTTACATTTTTGTAGCACAAGTACTAAATGATGCTTTTCAAATTACAGTAATATATTGTATCCACCAATGTGCTTTATTTCTTGTTAACAAAATGGAAATGAGAATAAAGAGAATTGCTGATTTATTTTCTTTCCGAAACTCATTATATCAGCTAATGTACATATGAAAATAGCCCATTTAAGTTATTCTGAGAATTTTTTGTTATGCTTCTAAAGCAGATCCGGTGTTTTGGATATCAGCAGATGCAAAGTATCAGCCATAAATCACAACTTAATTTATCTTCAGATCCCAAAAGGCGTGAAAGCAATTATTAAGCAGAGTACAGATTTACAGACTTATTCATTATTCGAAGTGCATACTCTTCTTCCATAGGTTGACATTAGCTATGTAAGTGAAGACCAGTGGCTTTAATTTAAAACCATATTTTGCTCAAACTCTAATGAATACAATCTTTCTGCTTTTGTTCCTATCGTTTTCCGTACCAGTGCAATATTTTTTTGTAGTCAGTTACTGAAAAAGAACAAAAAAGCTTTAAGACACAGAAACGGACACTAGTGGGCACTCTAAATCCATGGTACTTCTGAAAACAATTATTCTGAAAAAAAATAGTTGTAAAAAGTCCTCCTAGTGCAAAGAGACAAATTAATATCACAGCAAAATAATACTGTGGACAAATACTGAATAACGATATGTTGTTAAGTGTTAAAACCCGGGAATCTGAGCAAGTGAGTGCACCCTCAGTAAGTTTGCAGATGACACCAAACTAGGTGGGAGCGTTGATCTGCTTGAGGGTCGGAAGGCTCTACAGAGGGATCTGGACAGGTTGGATCAATGGGCCAAGGCCAATGGGATGAGGTTTACTAAGGCCAAGTGCCGGGTCCTGCATTTTGGTCACAACCCCAGGCAACGCTATAGGCTTGGGGAAGAGTAGCTGGACAGCTGCCCAGCAGAAAAGGACCTGGGGGTGTTGGTGGACAGCTGTCTTAACATGAGCCAGCAGTGTGCCCAGGTGGCCAAGAAGGCCAACGGCATCCAGGCCTGTATCAGGAATAGCGTGGCCAGCAGGAGTAGGGAAGTGATTGTTCCTCTGTACTTGGCACTGGTGAGGCCTCACCTTGAGTACTGTGTTCAGTTCTGGGCCCCTCACCACAAGAAGGTCATTGAGCTGCTGGAGCATGTCCAGAGGAGAGCCACCAGGCTGGTGAGGGATCTAGGGAACAAGTCATATGAGGAGAGGCTGAGGGAACCCAGTATGTTTAGTTTGGAGAAGAGGCTGAGGGGGGACCTTTTTGCCCTCTACAATTACCTGAAAGGAGGTTGTAAAGAGGTGGGTGTTGGCCTGTTCTCTCAAGTGAATAATGACAGGACCAGAGGAAATGGTCTAAAGTTG
>KZ505777.1:943077-968575 GCA_002844005.1 Limosa lapponica baueri | reverse complement strand
CATTTCTGGCTAAGTCAACAGATCCAGTCATTGCTGTTACACATTGTCCTCAGTCTAAGAGCTATTTTTGCTCATGGTAAAAGAAACTGCAGTTCTTTCTGATTAACTCCACAGAAATGTCCATTGCTCACACAGGAGTCTGTAAAGCTGGCTTGAACAAATCATCAAATTAGTTTAAAACAATTATATCTTGAGGATGAGCATCCTCTGGCATCCAAAATATTCTGAGGTTTTTATTCACTTTTAATGTTCTTTTTTGTTTTACTGTCGCCATCAGGTTAATCACAGACAGAACAGAAACATCATCAAAACCACTCAGCCCGTCGTGGCATAACCCGAAATAACACAATTAGTTTCCGTAACCAGCTTCTCTGCAGAAGCAATGTATCCTATTCCAGTATTGGCTCTCTACGTTCCTCGTGATTGAGTTTTGAGGGGAAGAAGTCCACAAAGAAGCTGCGTGGGTTAGTGCAAACCCCAAAACAGCATCATGTAAAAGGCAGTAAAGACTTGACCCCAAAGGCGATTCGGCAAGCACAGTGCTTTGGCTTGCAGCAAGCTCGTCCAGCTGGCCGGCATGGCCGCTCGCTGGTGGTCCAGGACAGGGTAACTCATCCTTACGATAGGAGGAATGGGTTTTAGCAAGTGAGCACATGCTACCTTACAGACCAACACAAAAAGACCCTAATCAGGACTTAAAGAACAGAGAAAAAGCCCAGGCTGTCAAGCCGAAGAGTTGCGCAGTGTCCCTTTGAGCTCTGTTCTCCTACATTTCACAACATAAGGTATTGCCACCATCAGCTGGGCTTTCAAAGGAGCACAGTGCCTGCGCCGACAGTTCCAAGCTGACCCAGGGTCACCGCAGTTCCCCAGTGGGGAAACAGCCCCATGGGACTACACATGCAGCACGGTGACTCTCTTCTCCTTTCCCTTTTGTCAAAGCATCACTTGAAGCAAAAGCCTGAAAACACATTAACCAGGGAAGAAAAGCAACCACATGAGGAAGTGAATACACAAAGCACACCATGACATTTACAAGTGAGGTTGGTCCTACTCATTTGTATTTCAAAGACCAGGCTGACACAAGACATTTTTCTTGTTCTAGCTTCGTCTGTGAAAGGAATAATACATATTTTTGAGTGTTGTTGCCACAGTGTCAGCCAGAGCCTTCCTGCAGAGGTAGCCACAATGAGATTCAACCTGCCTCACTTGGAGAGCCAAAGGTCCAACCTGGAAAAATCCCCCTTCAGCTGATACGACCCACACAGATTTCAGGAGGCTTGCTCATGAAATACACTCACCAACCTGTCCTGAACTCCCTATGGCTTGAGCGAATGTTAAGCTAATCATGTTGAGTGTTTTCCTTCTTTCAATAATTTCACGCTGCTGAAACCCTCCCAACTTCAGAGCTCGCACTAACTGATGACGACATCTAGTGAGAAAACTCGGGCTTGATGTTTTAACATCTTTGTGGCCTCTATCAAACAGTAACCTTTTACAGAAAAAACAATATTTTTGATCCAGCCACCAATAACAACCCCAGTAGAGAGGATGAAGGACCACCAGCACTAATAAGACTCATAGCCCTGCCAGCTGCAAGCTGCAGTGTTCCTTAGACCAAGAGCTGCCTCTTCCTTCAGCCCAGCAATCTGATGTAAAACCGAGCTGTAATCCAATATACAGCCTGCCCTGTCACACCAGACTCACCAAGACCCTTGTTGGAGGTGGCCATACCCTGCTCTGGTGTAACACCTGCCTCAAAACTGGCAGTCAAGGTACATTTACCTCTAATGACTTCAGCCTTGTATCCTCCTCCTAGCAAAACCCCAACTGTCTCAAAGGAACAAATCATCCTCTGCACTCCACACCACACACATTTTTATGCGCCCATTGTCAGGGCATCAATCAAACTCTGGAGCTTCTTGGAAACCTTTACTTGCCTACAACAAAGTCCATCACAATTCAGCTAAACTGTGATTCACTTTAGGCAAATATGTAAAACTGACAGTCACAATGGAGCAGGTCTCTGCCTCCTTGGTAGATACCTCATGACCATGCAGAGGCCTTAAAGAGATGCCACCATAATAAAGGCCATGAGTGTCCATTCAAGGAGAATATCCTCTTCCAAACAGGACCAAAAGATGGGTACTTTAAGTGGGCATCTTGTTGCATGAGCTTCTTCAAGTTGGAGCTGACCACGAGGCTCCACTTCTTCTCCGTGACCCAACCCACGATTAACTCCAGCTCCTCTTCTGCTCCAAAAGCATGGTGGCACTGAGTCCTTCTACCTGAGTATTAAGTTCATGCAGATGACCCTAGCAGGCACACTAGGAAAGCAAAGTAAGGCGTGTAAGAAACAACTGGGGAACCAGCTTGCCCCTATTAATGATCTCTGTTATCTAAATCAAGATTTTCTTTCTGACTTTCCCATCCAGTGCAGAGTTCTTCCCCATGATCTTCTCCTCCACCCACCACCACACTCTCCACCTCTGCCCCAGCTCCTCCCTCTGGCTTCCACCCACACCCATGAGGCTGCAGGCACCCCGGTCACAGTCCAGCATGTTTCCCCTCCTCCTTTAGGGCAGTTTTATCCCCATTTTTAGCGCCATTTTCCCCATATATCCTTGTGTACATTTGTGGTCTTATTTGGGGATGAAAAGAAGCAAACTAGGACAAGTCACAGAGAGGTCTGGCAATGGACTGGTTGGACCTGACACATCCAACTTGAGATCCCACCGCAAAAGTGAGAATGATTTCCCCATGACAGCAAGACAGGCTGTACATAAATCACATATAGTAACACGTACATGCACAGAGCTATATATAAGATATATATAAAGTACACACCAAAATAACACCAAGGACAACGGATGCCAAAGCAGGGATAAAATTAGCTTATTAAAGAAGTGGCAGAATCTTATAAGATCATGGAAAAAAAGCCTATTTTGAACAGTAATGATCACATTTCAAAAATAGTGCATATTCTTGGCTTGGAGCACCACATACCACAACAGACGACGATCAAGTCGGATCTCACAAGAGAAAAATCAGCCAGAAGGTCCATGGGAGATATCCCAGAAGACACAAGGATTGCATGCATTAGGGTGCTGCAGCAAATTATTTCCTTGGCATCACAGAGTGCACCAGCAGGTTGTCTAAGCCAGCCTGCTGCTGAAATGCAATTTTCTTAAAATCATGCAGGCCTGACACAGCAAAAATCAGCAGAACCTCAGAAATAACTTTTAAAAAGCCACTCCTTGTGAGCTAGTCCTACATTAACTAGACAAAAAGTAATGTTGGTAGTGAATGCCAGGATGCCATCCTTGAGACTTAACACAGACAAGGCAAAAATGTCAATGATGTCAAATGCATATAAATTACACTAGATTAATCCTGTAGCTAGCTCAATGACTTCCTAAAAATCAATTTACAGTGCAAAATGAGGCTGAAAATGAATGAAAATGGGTTGGGTTGTTTTAATCACAATTGGATAATGTGCCCAAGGGCATCAAAAGGGGCACATGAGCATCCCAGGGCTGGGAAGCATTTAACAACTCCCCTAAAGGTAAGACTAATAAATATAAGGTAATACTAATCTTGAATAAAGTGTACTATAATATTAAATTATAATTAATCAAATTCAAATAAAGACAATACTTATATTGAGCAATTAGAAGTGCAAAACATAATCAGAATCACTGTACCCAAAAATTAAGACCTACCACCAAGGCAGGGGCAAGCATGGTGCATCTGAAGAGGCACGCTCCACTCCCCACTTTATGGACTTCAGGACTTTTATTGCAAAACCTGGGGTAAAATCCCTCTCCTGAGCTTTCCAAGGAGAAATCTGCACCCAAGACACCAACGCGGCTCTGAGCATCATTTGCCCAGCTCAGCTTACAGCAAAAAAGTTTTCCTAACTTTCCCATCCTTTCCGATGGATTATTTGGTCGTGGACACGGGGGATGAATTACAGGCGTGGGGTAACTCAATCTCTCTCTCCCCCGGAGGAGTTCTACAGGCAGCTTGAAGTGAGGTGCTGACCTTGGTTATCTTACCCTCCTTTCTTTCTCCTGCAAGTGACCACAACAGAAACCTCAAGCGAAACTGTCCGAATCTCTCCTGGAAATTTCAATTTCAGCCCGACGTGGGTGCTATTTGAAGCTTCATGAAATGAAGATCTAAATAAAAAGGTTTGTGGTGCTGCATGGCAGTAAAATTGCTTTCAAAGCCTTAATGCATCAGTTCATCAGGAAAAACCCAACCATGTTCATTAACCCCTGGCATGCTGGCAGTCACAAAGATGCTGCCTATGGCCAAGATCAGCCTGTTAACCCCAATGTTGCCACCCATCTGCTGCTGTAGCCAGGCAGCAGCTCCAACTTTTATCATTTATCCTTTGTTTCAGGGAAAGAAGGACTTAACATTAATCTCATTTTATATACAAGCAATGGCAACATCAAGAAACTAAAAGGCAGGACTGCTCTCTCCCTAACCTCAGCTGTCTAGAAGTTAGGCATCTACTGTAAGCCAACTGTCTGGAAACTTTCCATGGTTCATGGAGGACCAGGCTGCTCCAAAGCATCATTTGTTCACCCTATTCCCCCTGAACGTAAGTGGAGCTTATGTTGGAAAACAGGATTTTTACCTTTCACACCTATCCTTACCTGACTTCTACCCACAGCCACTCAGGAGTGGTGAAGTCCACCAAATACCAGCTCCAACTGGTAGAGTCATGCTGGTACAACATCTCCAAGCAGGCCAGCATTTTGGCTGCCAAGTCACACTTTTGGTCCACCTGTGTGACCTGCTCAAGCTCACATGGGGAGTATGTGGCAACACCAGGACCCTGTTGCTCCACACTCAAGCTTGGGCTCTTCCCCCTTTTGGAAAATGAAACTGTTTTAAAAGCCTTCCTTCACGCTCCCGGAAAACACACAAAACATGAATCCCAAGAAGCATGAAGATTTTTTTTTATTTTATTTTTTAGCATAACTGTTACAGAAATATGAAAATTCAGTTCAGCCAGACAATCCATTTGCCCCCACCGCCAAGACATCTCTTCCTGGATAACTTATCTGGTACACGACTTCCCAGCAGTTGGATGTGATGAACCCCCAGTCTGCCCCATTCCCACCTGGTTCTCCTCAACTCTCTGGCAGCTCTGCCCATACCAGCGGCATCCCCATGGGCAACAGAGCAGGAAAGGGCTGCAGCTTCTGCTGTTTATCCAAAATACCAATGCACTTGAGAGTATGCCCGGAGAGAAAATCTTCCCAGGAAAGAATCATTTGTAAAGCATTATCTATACCGTAAGGCCTAATGAGTTAATCCCCATCACAATGTATATATGATGCCTTCCCATGGAAGGATGCAATCCAGTAAGAAGGTATTCCTGGCATGTCACTACACACGGCCAATCTGCAGGAACATCATCTCTCCCTATCGTGACCACAAGGAATGACAATATGGAACACTACCACCCACCTCGTTGCAAGTCAGCAGCTCCCACCATGCCTGCTTGGAGCTTGCCCTCGCACAAGGGCAACCCTTTCCTCCACAACTGAGCTCCATCTATAGCTGTTAAAGACCTCTCAGGTCCTCTCATTTTGGGAATCCGGTTGACAAATTCATGCAAACACATTTGAACAAAAGAAAAAAGAAATTCATGCCCAACACATGCAGCCATTTGCCAATTTGGTTCACATGTTTTGCTGTCCAGTTTTTAATCCCCCTCTTCCACAAAGGTGCATTGGCACCATGCACCCACCAGCCCCATCAACACGGACCCCTCAAGCCTCTTGGCTCCAGCCAGTGTGCCACCTTCTCCAGCCCAAGTGATCTGGCTGCAGGTTGCAATAGAGCGGGCAGTTATGGCTCGGGGTTATGGTTAAGAAACATTAACCCCAGAGCACTCAGAGGTTAGCAGAATATGCCCCAGGTTTAATAATTAATCCTTCTTGGCCCCTTTTACTTCATATTGGTTTTCAATATGCAGCTTCATCATTCAGAAAATGAACACAGTTTTCCGCAAAGGGGTCAAATTTATCAAAGAAAAACATGCACAAGGACAATATCTCCCAAAAGAGATGTCTCTGCAGGACACATTGCAGATGCATTCGCTGTCTACCTGTTCCATCACTTGTTGCCCACAAGTGGCCCAGAGAAGACACCTCCTTGCCTCCTCCCAAACCCTTCAACACCCACCCCATCAAGCCAAGACTACATAATGAAAGGCATCCTCCACAAGTTGTGGCCTGGGAGGATCAGGTAGGATGTTGGGGAAAGCTTTCCTATGAGCAAGGTGGTACAGTGTTGAAAGGGATCACCTGAAGAGGTGGGGACATCTCCATCCATGGAGGTGCTGGCAGCCCTCCTCCAGTTCTGGTAGCACTAGAGACCTCCTGCAGTTCCTCCTGACCAGTGTTTCAGGAACTCTCCCTTGGGTCCTGGCTGTACTGTAGGAAATACTGATGGCCTGTCTGCTCCACTGGGACGTCACTGCCTTCCTCTCAGCTTTGCTCCCCCCAGGTCCCCACCGTGTACCAAGTCTGGATGATCTCCCTCAACTCCCCTTTTATGTCCCCAAGCTTCCCAGGAAGCACAGCACATACCCTGACCAGCGCACGGTGAGGAAGGCTAAGGCATGGGGGAGGCTGAAAAGACACTCAAGAAAAACATACAGATAATACAACCCACCTCTGACAGCAGCTTTTTATACGATTTAACCTCCATAGACACCGTTAACTTTAGTAGGAAGCAACAGAACAACAACCCATTGATGCAAAACCTAAAAAAAAAAAAAAGACCAAAAAACACCTGGTTCAACTAAATATATACAGTTTGCTACTGGACACCCCGCACGAACGCAGGAGACCCACACAGCCATACACACCATGCGATTTGCAAAGAAGATTGTATGAATCTGTCCCGATGCCGTGCTCTCTCTAGGCACGGACACGTGTAACCACTGAACGTGGCAAATCGCCGGCTGGCCCAGACGATGCTGGGAGCCGCTGATGAGGAGCAGCTGAATCTTGGGAGAGGAAAATGCAAGGAGCTGAAGGAAGACTAGGCTGAACACCACCATTTATTTTTCCCACAGGGGTAGGGATGGAGCCTGCAGAGAGCGTGGGGCTGCCCAGCCTGCTGCTCCATCCCCACCTCCTCACCCAGGCATCCACCCACATGCTCATCACCCCATGCAGCTACTTCAAAGAAGTAAAAATGCCCGAAATAGGAGCCTATTTTATCATCTGATCCTTGCATTATCGAGTGAAATCAGAAAAGGAGGAAGAGTAGCCCACAAAATAAATAAGCATTCAACCCTCGTGGAGAAAGAGTCAGCATCTTGGCTTTGGGGGGTGCTGAGGAAGTGCTCATTGACACTGGGAAAACTAGTGAAAGTCTCAATGAACTGAAACGGGACACGTCATGCCACAGGAGAGAGATGGGGGGGACCGACCACCTACAACCACGGCTGAGCTGAGGGTGCCTGACCACAGGTCCAAACCACAGCCAAAAAAAAAATGACCTTCATTAAAAGTCCCAGTTGGATGTAAGCCTGGTTTGGGTGTAAAACTTGGCCAAAGCAGAGGAGTGACAGCTCAGTGCCCTCCCCAGCGCACCCAGCATTGCCACGCTGGCCAAGAAGGGTCCTAAATCCACAGGGGTTTCAAGCTATAGGATGTCACCACTTAAGTAGTTACCCCTTGACCTGCAGCAACCGGCTGGATTTGTGTACTGCTACTGCATTAAACATGAGGCAAAGCCCAACCTAAAAGCCCTTCTGGGTAGGTTCAAACTAACCGGTCTGATGTTGTAGGGGCAGCAGCCCACCAAGATCTGCTCACCCAACGCTCCTCAGGTTGCATTCATCAAGGAAGGTTTTTAAGCTGCTGGGGATCAACACTGACTTAGCTGGATTACTGCGAAACTAGGAGGAAGCTTCGTTGCAGGGACCCTACAAGTGCCAACTAGTTGCTGTTAGTAATTAATTACTTATGAAAATGCTGCCTGCACCTGAGCACCCCACTTGCCCCAAGACCCAGCTCCCCACCGGGGCAGCATCGCCACAGCCCACTCTCTCATGTTTTCCATCTCTCGGCCTGGCATCTGGGCTTTGCCCCATCTTTTGCCTTTTTGTAAGATCCTTAGGCTTGACAGAGTCATCTTGTCGTGTTGGTCCCAACTGCCTATTCTCAGGGCTGATCAACTTTCATCATGCAAATTACCCAGGGTGGAGGCAAACTTAGTGGCAGAAAGGGGCATTCAGATGGTTCCTTTTATGTTTCACAGGTCATTTGCATCCTTATTCTCTGCCTTTAGGGCAACTCTGTTCTGAACACCTGCTTTTAGCTGCCGGGAAGCAGAAAAAAACCTCCTTCTCCACCCACCCCCCATTCACACCCCTTCCCAATATTTAACTGGTGTCACTGAGACTTGCAAAACCCTATTTTAGGCAGGCTGCTCATTTTATCTTGGTCAAGATGGAGATGAGCCCATTCTCCTGCTTACTGTGTCCCAGAATCCCAAAGCTTCCCAGCAAACCAAACCCAAGGAAAGTAGGGAACCTCACACCAGGTCACGGACTCAAAGGCTCCACACCTCTAAGCCCCAAATGCTCTCCCTGATGTCCGAAGTGTCAGCCCGGCACAAAGATGCTTCCAAAAAAGGAGGGATGGAGAAGGGAAGCCAGCTGGAGTGAACTTTATCGTGGAAAAGCAGCCAGACGGCCAGCAGCCAAGAAAAAATGAGGCTCTTTGCTGGGAACCACTGATATTGCAGAAAGCATCGTTCCTGCTCAGACACAGCACTAGGATCTGCTGTTACATCGCTCATCCTTAATGTAATTCTCACCACAACTCCAAAGACCTGGTTTATTCTAATTCTCTGGAGGGAGAATCAAGGCACAAAAAGGCAGTAAAAAGACCAGTGGCAGAAGCAAGCATTGAACCCAAGGGCACCATGAGACTCTGCAACTTCTTCTGGTCTCCAAGGCAGAGAGATAGAAGGCAGAAGATGTATGTGTCCCCCACTTGGACATGTGTTTGGCTCAGGAAAGGGCTGTGACCAACATAATTTCACTGTGACAGTGTTTTCCTCACTATAAAAGGGAGCGATTCCTCTCTCCAGGGCTGCAGTGAAAATATTCCAATGACTAGTAACACAAAAAACCTAACAGTAAATTGCAGAAGAAACTCTCTAAATAAGAAATACACACACATATATTCTCTTTGCCCACTTAAAACTAAACAAGAGTGATGTACTACAGCAAATTACATTTGTTCCTTGATTTAAGGTGACAATTTTGACGATGGACCATCAACATCAATCCCTCTTTCTCAACTAGCTGCACTTCTGCGAACATCTTGAGGGCATCAGCAGAAGCAAAAGCATACTTTCCAGAGTTGCATCTGCTTATGTACAACAGCTTGTACATCTAAATTTTAATCTTTTCTACTCAATATTTATCCATACTGCAATATGGACTAGCCAGAGCAGGCTACACATGCAGAAAACAATGTTCCTGTCCCTCAAAAAAGACCACTTATGGTGAGGAGGTGAAGCAGAGGAGGTGGCCCAGCAAAGGCAGAAGGGTATCTGGGGGGGAATTCCCCCTGCACGGGAGATGCAGTGAAGTGCACAAAAGCTCTCGAGGGAGATGCTGATCAACAGAGCCCTAACACCCAGGTCTCAGCTCTTCACGTTACCGCACCTGCAGGCTGCTGCACCACCACCGAATTACCAGGATGCAGATGCTCCCGCTACAGGTGTCAGGGCCCCACAGGGACAGGGTAAGCATTGCTCCAAGCTCTCCCATGGCCAAAAAAGGCACAAGCCCCGTTACTTGTAAAGCCAGAGGCCAGAGTGGCTCCAGGGCTGGTTCCCAGGAGATTCATGGGCAGACCCAGCAGACTCCCTATGTCTCCATGCAGTGACTTCTGGGACCGGAGTCATCTTGCTGGTCCCCACTGGGACTGCTACAGCCAGTGTGAGATGACCCAGTTGGACTGAAACTGCCTCAGTGATCATACCCTATTCTTCAGGAACATCCTTACGCTGCCAGTCAGGGTGTAGAAATGCTGAGAACAGGTTCAGACAAGTAGCTCACACGTTTAGACTGTGACCAAACCTTGAAGAAAATTTAAGGGCAGCTTAGGAGTGGCCCAAGCTTTCATCCAGCGGGTTTGGACATCCCAAGCCACCAGTAAGCACCCTGAATTTCAGTCCTCCTACGCAAGTTGCGGACCCTACATCCAAACAAGCCATCCCAGCTGCACTGACAGTGCGGAGAAGCAGGTATTGTAGGGAATGATTCATCCCATGCGGATGACTACAGCAGGTCAGGGTCAGATACTTCCTAAAAATATCCATTTCCCTTCAGTGACTGTAAAAGGAGGCTGGGGATTGGCTCAGTTGCAGGTAATTGCAGCAGAGGTCTCTAAATCTAGAGGAGGAAAGTCCCCTGCTCTGAACCCCAAGTACGGCCAGAAACAAGATCTGTGTGATGAACAGACCTCAGCACACTCAAGAGAGTCTCCAGCCCTTCTGAGACCCCTGAGCACATCAGCAGTCTAAAATCATCCCATCAGCCCTGAAAAGGCAAAATAAATGGAAAGCCGTAACAAAGACAAAGTCTGGAGGTTCAACAGAAGAGGTCTCACCCAAGGGGTGCAGGAAAGCCCAGGAGGGCTTGTATCTCTGGGCTTACAAGTGCTGAAAGCCATCACCACTCACCTCATTTCCCAGGAAACTCGGGCAGGATTTGACCTCCCCTCCACATGCTCCTCCTCTCTCCTTTTCACAGTCAACCGAGACCTATATGACATTACAACAAAAGAAATGTCAGCAAGCCCAAGCTTGTCCCCTCCCACCAACCGAAAACCTTCATTTCCTCAGTTCTTCAAAATAAGGCTGCACTGGAAAGCAATAAATTGCAGCCTATATATATTTTTAAGTATTTTTAATATATTTATTTAATATATATTATCTATTTAAATAGATATATGAATTGGGGAAGGGACAGGAGTCCCCTACGAGCAGCCAAGGTGGCAGCACATTCTTCTGTGGCAGCTAATGGACCAGCATCAGGGATGGAGCCCTACAGTCTGTTCCACAACGAACACCCACGATGACCCAGCAACAGGGCACTAACGCGAGCATGATGAGGTCCTCCTGAGATGTTCACTGTCAGCTCTAAAGCAATCTTTCAAATGCTCCTAAAGAGTAATGGAAGGAAACACAGCCAGGAGCAGAAGGGAGATCGGGATGGTGAAGAGAGGCCCTTCTTGTGGTGCTCGCCATGGGCTGGCCGAAAGCTGCGAGGCAAGGGGGTGGAGGCAGTGAACCCCTGCTCCATGACCCAGAGCGTGCCACCAGCAAGAGGACATGGTCTTTTCCTTGTGGTGACCTCCAGGCCTTGCTGACACCCCATGTTACAGCCCGAGTGTTGCATGGGACAGCCAGAAGGACATCAGGCTGTTGCTCTGGTCCCCAGCGCTGTGCTGGGTGGTGGTCCCAGCGCTCTGTTTTCTCCCACCATCTACAACCCTATCCTCTCTTTCCTCTCAGGCCACGGGACCCCTTGTCAGGGCAGTCATGTATCACACAGCCGTGTATCACACAGCCACTCTGTCAGCGTGAGCTTCAGACTGAGCAGGGCAAGGGGACCTTTATTACCATCAGAATAGCCTCATCACTCAGCCTACTTAACCCAGCCACATTTGCACTGCTAAATTTGGGAGAGTATGAGAAGCATTCCCTCAGAATGGGAGGTGGGGGAGGGACACGAAGGCTTTTGGCCTCCTTTAGCCGCCTGCCAAGCGCTCTGTAATTCAAAGTCCATGTCAGGGATGCCACCCCAAGCTGCACAGCGATGGCCCAGACCCAGCAAACCTGGAGATCCAGTGCCTTAACCCCTTCGAGTCAGCTGCGGAGGCTTGGCTATTTCAAGTTGGACTTTCTAAAACAGCCCCCAGTGAAATACCAGGTTTCCAGGAGGTATGTGGGGGGAATTCAGGACACCTCCATGCAGAAAAGGAAGCACTCAACTTCAGATAGCTGAGGTTGAAGACCCTGCCCTACAGGGATGCAGTGCTCAGCCTGGTAACAGCTAGCAGCAACCCTTACATTTGAACTGATTTGAGAAGCTGAATGACTATTTTCGGGTGCAAAATAGATGAACTACTCAGGAAAAACAGAATCCATACCAGCAGCAAGAGGGGGCCACCAGCCCTGGCAGCTCATTGAAACACTGTTCTGACCTGCTGCAGAGGAACCTAAAAACAACTGATCACCAAGCTTTGCTTTTGAGACCGTAGAAGCCAATTAAACCTCTATTTAATTTTTCCACGAGGATAAACCTCTATTTTCGTTCTCCATGAACACCATCAGCACCTGCACCCTCCTGTGGATGCCCAAAGAAATCTGCCCTTGGAAGCCCAACCCATGAAACGTCTTGGGGGATTTTCTGCTGTCCACATCCAACAAATAAACACATTAGTTAATCCCAGAGGGTGCCAAGTCTGATGGCATAAAAGGTGAGCCAGAAATCTTCCCCGGCGCCCAGAACTGAGACATTCGAGGGAGCTTTTGAGGAATCCAGGCGTGAGTCCGGGCAACCGGCCACGGAGCTACGGCTGCTCTCCAGGGACCTTTCCCAAGCGATTTGCACGCACACCGGAAAAAAAAACAACCTGGGCTTGTTTGCCGTAAAAGTGGGCATCAAACGCTCTGACATCAAGAAGGATGATTAAAGACAGTTGAGTTAGGAGGAAAGATTAAAAGAAGTAAATATGCCCAACTTGGCTAAGCAATGAGTAAGAGGAGACGTGATAAAAGACTCCAGGCATCTGAATGAAGGGAGTGGCATAGCATTAAAGGACTGAATAAAATATCTTTCTGAGAAATGGATCCATCAACGATCTCCCAAGAGATAAGGTACAAGCCTCATTTTTTAGGCATTTATAAAACCGGTCGCTAGAACTGAGGTTTTTGAGGAGAAATCCACATTGCCCCGAAGGGAACACGCACCAAAGCTTTTCATCTCTGGCAAGGGATGCTGCGAACAAAGCGCACGATACCACAAGGGAGCACAGGGAACTTGGGAAGCGGCAAGTATTTCATTCTGCCTCATCCAAAAAACAGAGATAAGCTTTTTCACTGTAAAATTTAAAAAAAAAAAAACCAAAACCCTCCTTTTTAATTCAGCAACTATAATCCATATTATTGAGTTATAAAAAAAAAGAAAATAACCACCAACCCATTCAAAATGGAACAGGTCTAGGGGGTGTTACAAGTACTTGACTTTTTCTCCCAGTAATTAAAGATACGTGGGGTACAGCAGGGGCAAGAGCCTGGCTTGAGCTGGGCTGTGGTGCTCCCGGGGACTGCGAGCCAGCCAGATCCAGCACACACAGGGGGCAAGCTGACACAATCCTGGAAAGCATTTCAATACCTGGCTCCGCTGAGACTGTACCCCTCGCAGAAAGTACCCTCTGAAACCCAGGGACCTGATAGGCTTTATAAAGATTAGAGGTAAGCCCTAAGACCTGAGAAAACCTCCCAGGAGGAGAGCTAAACCTGTTATGCTGGCTTTACCCCAAAAATCCATGTATAATGCATGTAACACACATACCTACCTAAATACTGAGACTGCGAAGCCAAAGTGGTGGATTTGGTGTAATTTCTCATGATCCCCAGTCATACAAGGGTCTCCTGAACATCTTCTCCCAGCACAGACACAGGGGTGTACCCAAGGGAAGGAGCTTGACCCGGCCAACAGTATTTACTGAATACAGACACACGAAAGGTGAGGTTTCCAGCAAAACCAGCTTATCAATTCATTTGATGTGCCTGGGGGTTACAATTAACCCCCAAAATGTTCTTTCAGGTGCTTCTGCCCTGATATTCTTGATGTAACTCAGCCACTGGGTATGATTTCCAAAGCTTGGCGGCATTCCAGATCTGGGTACCTGAGAGACTCCTTCACCCTCAACAGGGAAAAGCCAAAAGGCATTTGTTGATGGTACAACTTTAAATCACAGTTAAATTCACACAATGGCCTTAAACCATCGAGAAGGTGGCCCTGTCCCACCTCCCCCCAGCTCCCCTGGCCTGGTGAGTGAATGCAGGGCAATCAAGTCTCAGAAAAAAATAGCTGGGGAATAAAAAAAAAAATATTGAAAAACAAAAAAGGTGAATAATTTTCTTCTAATTAATTCTCTGAACCAGTTCAGTGGGGTTCAGGCAAGTACTAGAAATCTTTCCACTTTTGGCATGAGCGAGATCAGCTGAACTGCAACATGTGACCGCAATCCAAGGCAACCTTTGTTTGCAAGACCAAGAGTGGATCTTTTTGATTTATTTCCCCCCCCCCTTTCCCACAGCAAGCTCTTAAGTCTGCCACTGCCTTTCTCCATGGGAACAGCCGATCCACCATTTGCTGACCAGTGAGTTTTATGGTAAATTTGAAACAGGATATTCACAGAGAATTTTTTATTTTTTTTTTTTTTTTAATAAGTGGAGCGTTTTAGTACGCAGTGAATCTTCCTGCTTTATGCTTGCGTGTCTCTTTGGGAGGCTGAAGTACAACACCAGGCTGCCAGATTCATTTTATATATTGAAGAAACATGATTCTACCCAATCTGAAAAGCAGGCCAACATAAAAAGACCCATTCAAAGTGGAGGAAACTCTGCACTTACAGTTTGGGATGAAAAGGAGAAAATTAAAACATCTAAGAGATTATTATACCTTCTATCAAACCTTCTCCTTCCCATACAGAATCATCTGTTTCCATCACTGCAGCAACACTGATGCTCGAGATAACCAGGCTCAGGGTATCACCGTTCACAAAGAATTAAAGGCTTGCAGGTTGTATTCAGACAACTCCTTCCTTTCCTTTTGAAGTTAATTTTGGGCATGCATTCAGACAGACAGACAGACAGCCTTTGCAGCCCTCGCAGCCAGCATGGCAGAGGGAAAAGCCCCTCTTTGACCCACAACTTACATAAACTGCTTTTGGGGAGCTGAAGAAGGAAATGTAAAATGTTGACTCGTGCAATTCCCACTACAGGGAGTGAGGCTTATTTTTTCCTCATTCAGCTAGTTAATAAGAAACAACTGTTTCCCAAAACACAGACAAGTTTCTACTATTCAGAACAGTGGGTTGGGATAATTCATGTTAAAAAAAAAAAACTGGAAAGGAGCCTGAAGGAGCAGCAGGTCTAGGTGTAGCGGTGGATCTCCTGCATCACTTGCCCAAAGGCCCAGTGCTCAGCGAGGAGCGATGGAGAAAGGTGAGCCCAGGTGTGGTCCATGCACCCCCACCACAGGTGAGGGAGGGCAAGGAGGAAGATGTAACCCATAAAAACCAAAAAGCTGGCTCTCTGAGGCTCTGCACTGATGGTGTGGATGCACTGGTACCCAGCGGGACTGGAGCTCGCTTCTGCACGACAGAGCCGGCACAGAAACTACTCCTCATTTTCGTCCTCTGAAAACCAGGGGAGAGCTGACTGTACAATTAACGACCTAGAAAGAAACCCACTTGCTGTTACTCTTTTTTTACTTGCAAAGAGCAGCAGAACTCGATCGATCCTGGATGCACAGCTCTGCAGGGTGCGGATGCTTTGCCGCTCACACGCCCGTCCAGCCTTCCCCGGTGCGGATCCCTGCTGCCTCAGCCACGACAGCAATTTCTGTATCCCTCCCTTGGCTAAAATAATAGAGCGGGGCGTCTTATGGTGCTTAAAAGAGGTGATTGTCAGCACAATCTCAGAGAGCATCTTGATTTCTAATGGACTAAGCCTCAGGATACCTTCGGAGCTGCTTGGGAAAGATCCGCTAGTGTATTCTGTACATGGGCAGCGGGGCGACATGCACCAAACCCAGCTGGATAGGCAGGCGGGCAGGGAAGCATCTTCTGAGAGACGACAGAAAGAATTAAAGGCAGGAATTGGCAAGGACAGCCCATTCAGCCCCAGTGCCATCTCCCCAGGGTCCCGCAGGGTGAGTCCCAGGAGGGAAGCGTGTCCTGGGAAGCGGCCGGTTCCCCATGTCCTTCCCAAGACATGCGTTTCTCACCCCGACACAACACATTTTGGTACCCAAGTCAAGCCCCACTCCCACTCAGCAGATCCTTTGCCAGCAGCCTTTTTCCCCTGGGTATTTTCCAGACATTTATCCAGAGCTTCCCATCCCCACTCTCTCATACAACAATAACTGCTATTCTATTTCGCTCGAGATCCGAAAAGGCGCAAGAGAGAAATGGGTGGTTTTCAGGTTTTGAGAGGATGGGCACCTCTGCCCATGTGGGCAGTCGCTCCTTTGCTGGGGGAGAGGGGATGCACTTGCCCTGTGCTGCACAAAGCTCTTGGTGAGGGAACGGAACGGGATGTAAGCGCCTGGACCGCGGCTGGCAGCCTGGAAAGAGTTACCGCCGGGCTCAGAGGATTTCTGCCTTCCCAACAAGGCGGCCGGGGTGAAGAATGCAAGTGACGCAGCAGCATCCTGCTGGGAGAGGGGAAAAAAGTAAAAAAAAAAAAATTAAAAAAACTAAAGCTCTTTGGATGAGGTTCAGGATGACTACACTTTTACTGTAAGTGTTTAGTAACTCGGAGTCGCATAACCCTTCTCTGCCCACTTGAGGCCACGACACTCAGACTACAAGCTACAAGAAACGCTTCACACACACACACCCAGCTGAATTCCCCGGCCGAGGGAGGACAAAAAAACCTTTAACAAATTAAGCTGCGTTTCCCATTTAAGCAGAGCCTGTTCGCTATTTATTTAACAATTTTAAAGTGTTATTTTAGCCTTCCTGGTTTGTGTGTGTTGAGAGGCTGTTCCTGGGACAGGAGCCAAAGTCTATTAGAGCAACCCCGCAGCCGGAGAGGGAGAGAAAAGCAGGGTGGAAAAGCAGAGGAAGGTGCCAGGGCAAGGCTTCACTGTGGGGTCGGTCACCAGCAGCTCCCAGCCGTGGAGTTGGAGGGAGGTGAGCAGAAAATTGGGGACAGCAATGGGGAAAGAGAGATGAGGTGAGGAGTGAGAGATGAGGTGGAGAGCACTGCCCAAGTCCATCCCTGTTCAGTGGTCGCTGGCAGAGGCTCCCTGCTTTTGGCACACTGATGCCTTGCTCCCAGCAAGCACAGTGGGAGATGAGCAGGTGGAAGCAGAGCCCCAGCAGCCCTGCACCCACAAGCATATATATCCCAGGAGATGCCCCACACAGATGCTGAACCCACCCCAGAGATGCTTTCACAGGAGAAATGACCAGAGGATGGATGACCCACTTGGCACAAATGCTGTTTGGTACCCACCTGCTCAGCACACCCTGCAGCACCAACAGCCCTGGGACAAACGCATCAAGGGAATAGCAGTGATTTCAAACATCTCCCAGTGGGTACCAGATGAGTCCCACCCTGGGGTCCTGCATCCTACTCCACCTACCACACCTATGCCTCCAGATCAGCCTCTGGGAACAATTTTTGGAGCAGGCAGGCGAGACGGATGGTGGCCAAGCAGGATGGATGCTGCCCCAGATAAGTAGCTTCCCTGCCTGGATCAGGGGAAAGCTACCTGGTAACTGCTGACGGGGGCCATGAAACACAGAGCTTGGACCACAGTCAGTCTCCACACTTCCAAAGCGAACCCTTTATCAAATAACGAAACCCCTTTTTACACTCATACCAAAGCACAAAATGTTGTTTTAACCACCAGTCTCCCCCAAAGAGCCTGAGGGCTCCTTCAGCCACGGTGTCTCCAAGCATGTGGTGTCTCAGGCTCACATGTCCCATCACCACTGCTGCCATCAGCCCAGGGTGGCCAGTGGTGAAACCGTAACGGCTCTTCTCTATCAGCAGCGCAGATGGAAGGCAATGTGAGAGAAAAACCCAGGCACCCACTCGCATCCAGCTCCTCTCCTCCAACACATCCCTCTGCCCATTAGACGTGGGTGGGTGGAAGGACAGATGCAGACATGGGGTCTCCCCTGGACCAAGCATAACCAGACTTCCACATGGCTTTTCAAGCACAAGAAGAGAAAGGCAGAGTGCACATGCCAGCGGGAGGCCTGCTAAAACATGCTGATAGTAATGATTTAGGGGTGTAAACCTACAGACGAAGGGAGCCAAAATCCACCAACAGGTGAGAGGAGCCAGCGACAGCCCCGACACTTGCAAGAGCCAGGCGAAAGGGCTGCATGTGGCCAGCGATTGCAGTAGACACAGCCACCAGGACTGCCCCCTTGAACTCATTAATTCAAGCACAGTGGTGTACCAGGGCGTCACAACCCCATCCTCCAGAGACATCCTCAAGCGAGGACCCAAGGTGAGCACCAGGAGGACTGGTAGCCATGCTGGGCTATTAGGGAGAGCAAAGACGGGTACAGACCTGGAGCTGGTGCTGCCCTGTGGGTCCCTGGCCAGCTGCACACAGGCAGTGCTGGGTGCTGGAGGAGTCGGTCACTGCAGCTTTGCAGGAGGAGCTTCTTCTTCCCATGATGGCTGGGCAGAGGCGGTGACCCAACCCAATGCAGAAGCCTCACAGCTCCTTCTAGGCCCATTTTATTATTCTTTTTTCAATATGACACATAGAATCATAGAATGGTTTAGGTTGGAAGGGACCTTAAAGATTATCTAGTTCCAACACCCCTGCCATGGGCAGGGACACCTCCCACTAGACCAGGTTGCTCAAAGCCCCATCCAACCTGGCCTTGAACACTTCCAAGGATGGGGCACCCACAACTTCTCTGGGCAACCTGTTTTCAATGTCTCACAACACTCATAGTGAAAAACTTCTTCCTGGTATCTAATCTAAATCTGCCCCCTTCCAGTTTGAAGCCATTACCGCCACAGAAGAAAAAAGCTCACCCCCAGCGCTCGAGGCTCTCTCTGCCCTTTCTGAGCATTCAAGAAAAGACTCTCTGCATCGCCCAAACCACCTGCTGCGTTTTGCAGAAGATGAGTTTTCCACATACCCAAAGATACGTCCCTGAGACACCACTACAACTTGACTGACCGTGCTGAAGAGCTCCGAAGCTCCTCTACCAGCAGTCCCACCGCACCAGCCCCGCCACAAGCTCGCCGTCCAGCAAACCTCATTTGGTGGTCACTTCGTTTGATATTACGTGGTGCCTAGGAACTGCCTGGGGATTTGACTTCTTCCCAGGGTAAGCCCCAGCCTGTCAGCCTTCACAAAGCAATGAACAGCAAATTGCTTGTTTTCTTCTTCACTTTCTCTGTACTCTTTTTAAGACAAATTACCAAGTTGCTATTATTTTTTAAGCAGCCTGGATCAACACAAGTCAGATTCAGTGCCAGCATGTCACACATGTCACAAGCAAGCATAGGAAGCATTTATTTTTTTTTTAAGGTGAATTTTAGCATCAACAGAGCTAGAACTGAAGCCTCAATCTTCCTAGCAAGGCTCACATCTACATCCTCTAAGAGAGGAGGCACAGACTGTGCCTGGGATGCAGCAAGGCAAGGGAACCCTGCAAACCACAGGGGACAGCTCTGCAGCCTACAACAAAAGACCAGGCGTTTCCAGTAGGTCTGCCTATCTGTGATCTTCCTCTTCAAGGCACTTTTATATCCTCCTGTGATTTGAAAACCCAGCATACACTATTTCAGCTTTGATGCTGTGCGTTCTTATTATCAACCAACCGATACCAGAATATCCTTTCTTCTTGCAGTAAAATCCCCTTTTTTTTTTTTTCCCTGGGGGGTACAGCTGGTAGGGCAGAACAGACCAGGCATTTAGAATTTAATCATAAGCATCAGCTTGAATCATCTAGGTTTGCATGGCTCCAGAGCATTCCCACCGGCTGCAAACACCAGCCAAGTAACATCACCGTCAGACGGCAGTCGCAGGGGTATTGGGTTTAGCATCCCGCAGGGGAGGAAATCATCAGCTTGCATCACAGCACAGAGTGACCAATTTGTGGTCAACCAAACTGCTCCCAAGAGCCAAAAAAACCAAGTGCAATGCAGTGATGTCGGAAATTTGGCTTCAGAACATCAGGAGGTGTTGGGACACTCGGCCTCAGCAGGACTGGTGGGGGCAGCAGCCATGCCAAAATCTGGATGCAAAGACTGCAGAAACGCTGGGCCAGAAGGGACTTCAGGCAGGCACTCGTCCCCAAACCCTCTCTTGGCTTGTTTGTCTTCATGCCACTCTCCAAGGCAACCCCGGCGCAGCTCTGCCAAGAAGGAAGCAGGACTCGGCTGCAGTTCCCAGCGACGAGCACCGCTCGCCCCACCATCCGGGAAGGGCTGCTGTGCTGCTAACAAAGCGGTTTCTAATGCTTTTTGGGCCAGCTCCAGCATCACTCATTCTCCTTCACCACCACCAACCAGGAGCTGGAACCTACACTTTGAGAAATGCCAGCCTACCCCACTGCTACCGGGCACGATGGAGATGGAAGACAGTGTCCAGAGAAGCACTTCCCTGTAGGCAATTTTCTTCTAGTCCTGTCCTCAGACATGGAGAGACATCGTCGGCTGCTCATTCCTTACACCACCTTCCTGGATGTCTCAAATCTATGTTCCCTTCCAGTCTCAACTCTACCAAGTGCTCAACCACCTCTCCTCTCCCTGCCCTCCTTCCTTCCTCCTCCATGCATCTGTTCTCTGGGCAAAACTGCGTAGCCACACTTTGAAATAATTTTGGGGACGCTTTTCAGCTTTTTCTATACCAGTTCTTTGGGTTCTTTGTCCCAGCTCACAGCATAGACATATAGGTTGTGGCTACACAACTGACCACATGATGAGCCACAGTACAGCCAACACCAGGAGAGCAGAGGTACCCGGCTCCAAAATTACTGCTGAGGTAACAGCATCCCATCAAACCATGGCATGACACCTGGGGGTTGTTTTTTTCCTAGGTTTAACATATGCAAATCTTCCAGCTATTCCTCATAAGTAAAGTTTCCCAAACAGAAGCTTCATCTTCCCATGCTGCCTGCTTTCATATTAAAAATAGAAGGGCTGAGGCTGGATGCTGTATTTCAAGCTAGTTTTTCTATGACAACCGAGACTGAATTACTACCTTTGCCATTTTTCTGTGGACTATTCAAGATCTGCCTTTCTTCTAACAGCATCCAACTGTTGATTCACAATCAGCTTGTGATTCACTGCAGCTCTCAGATCCCTTTCTGCAGTTAACCTGTTACTGCTCATTTTGGGTGTGTGCATCTGATTTCCAAGAGCACTTTTTTGCACTTGTCTTTATTGAATTTATTTCTCTTGCCTTCAAACCACCCCTGCAGTTCATTAAAACCACTGTAAGAGAAGACACTATCACCTAAAGTACCTGCGATGCCTCTGGTTGCATTTCATCTTCTGTATCCTCTGCAGTCTACCATCCAGTCTGCTACTGACCCTCAAAATGCCTTCCTGATCCAACAACAACCCATTTATTTTAGCTTCTTAAGTACCCACTCACAATGATTTCATCTTCAGCACATTTCCCAAGTTTGTTTATCAAGCTGTCAGGATTTCCCCAAGAACTACTCAACAGCTTTCAGCACATTTTTTGGTAAATACCAGCCTTGGTATGAGTTTGCCTAGCAGTTCTGTTGCAAGCCCTCCATCCTTCAGGAGGACTTGCTACACCAGGCAGCATCACAGTTAACAGCTGGCAACTCAGACGATACAAGTTCTGCAGTTATTTGAAATTTTCTTTAAAGTCAGATCAAGCAGATCATCCATTCCACATTCAGTACCAGCATCACCGTTTTTCTTCAAGTCTCACCTACTCAGCTGTCTCTCCGTTGCTACTTCCCTTGGCTGAGCCAGGACTTCAGGGCTGCAGCAGCTTACAAAGAAAAGCTCACGCCCAAAGGGTTAAGACTTGTTTTTTCATGATCTTTAAATCATAAATATGATTTCCACTTGGAAAGGGAACACTTCATTTAACAGACGCAGTGGTTCTGAAGGGTAATGCAGGGCTTTGAAGGAAATTAAAAAAAAAAGGAAGCAAGGGGAGAAAGCAAAATAACACTTCCAGAAAGTTTTCCGAAGGAAATGAGTAACCACTTGTTATTAAATGATAAATCACAGTCCTCGGGAAGTGGCATTGTCTGTGGTCTATTTTTAATGAGAAAACACCCCTGTCACTGGCACGAGGGCTGAACATGCTGATGGGACACGTCTGTGGACAGCGGGAGTGTTCACTGGGAGCCATCATCTCATTCCTGCCATTCCCATCATTTATCAGTAACCCAAATGGCATGAAAATAAAGTGGCTTAGAGAAAAAAAAAAATGCACCCAGGACAAAAAACAAGGGCTACTGTTTTCCATGGAGGGAGGACAGGAGGAAACATTAGAGACCAAGTGAAGGAACCAGATCCCGAGCGTAGTCTTAGGCTTTGCTTTTGCTCTCCATGTGTGAGGGATGCACATGAAGCCACCAGGAGCGGAAATCTGTGCTGACCACAATGTCCCCATAGGGGTTTAGGTGACCTCCCACGTGCACTAGCGTCCTCTGTGTCCCCAAGATGGGGACACGTTGGGCAGGCAGCCACAGTAAGCCCCTAGGCCTCTTTCTGCTGCTGTCTGCCACTGAGACAGGGCTTTCTGGGGAAGCACCTGATGCTGCAAGCTCTGCTGACGCTGAGCACTTCAAAGGTGTAATTAGCCTCATTTTATGCTGATAAATGAGTCCCAGATTCATGTGGCAAAGTGACTCTCTGACTAGGAATAGGCAGATGATGTCGAGGGAAGGGAAGCAAAAGTCAGCAGAGCCAGCTGGAGGCTCAGCTCCCAAACCAAAGGGACCACAAGCTCTCGGACACCCCACCGTCACGCAGCAAGCCTCCTGGCACACCGGAGAGGGGACCACTTTTGACATCTTGTCCAACAGGCTCCCAAGCCCCAACCAAGCACTGCCAAGCCCGAGCCACAGGGTTCAGCTGCAGACCCACATTCTCCACATACTCAAGCCAACTCCAACCCAAAACCACACACACACACCCCCAAATTTGCCAAGCTGCACCAGGAACAAGCAGGAACCTACGACCGGCTCGCTAAAATACAACACACTATGCCTAATTTTACAGTGAGGGTGACCAAGCACTGGCACAGCTTGCCCAGGGAGGCTGTGGAGTCTCCAACCCTGGAGATAGTCCAAAGCTACTGGACATGGTGTCCTGGTCAACAGGCTGCAGGCAGCCCTGCTTGGGCTGGCAGGTTGGATCAGATGACCTCCAGAGGTCCCTTCCAGCTTCAACCATTCTGTGATTCCCTAATTGCAAAGATGTACTGCATTGTAATCCTACACATTAACTTAGCTTTCACTGACCCAGTGCAAAAAGACTGTAATTATTCAATTTCTCAACTATTTCTGACATTCTTTCCATAGATGAGGTTTAAGCATTTTTTTCCCCTTCCTTTTAATAGGCAGGCAACCCCACAGTTTGCAGGAGATTATAAAACACACACACACATCACTCTTCCAAAACAGCATCTGAAAGTGTGTGTTTGATGATTTTTTTCTTCCCCCCCATAAACCACCACCCTGCTGGTCTCATTCATTGTGTGGCATTTTGCAATGAAGCGTAAAAACGGTATTAATCATAGCTCTGAAAAAACACAAACTTCTTCTCTGAGGTTTGAAGTAACCATTTGGAAGGAAAACTTCCAGGAGCCAGAGGGACTGACAGGGCTGGAGACTGAAGTCCTTCTTTTCAAAGGCCAAGTGTATCCCAATATATCCCTTGGACAGCTGCCCCGAGCCAAAGTTATAATACTTTATTCTTCAGTTCAAGTAGCAAGAAGGAGATTCGGTACAAAATCAGGACAAATACCCTAAGTGAATGGGGAGGTTTAGCAGGCAAACGTGTCATAAATCTAATGGGAGGCTTGAGCTATAAGTACAGCTTTGGTGAGGACTGACGTCTGAAGTCTCAGCTGCCTCTAACCTCCAGGATGATGCAGAGACTGGGGCCAAAATGACCAGGTCAAGGCGCCCATCCCTCCCAGGCAGCACCCAAGCATCCCGGACCGAGCGCTGGCACTCACCCGCGGCAGAGCGTTGCTTCAGCAACAGGCAGAAACACATCGAGATCCGTAAAGGCTATGGCCAAAAAATAAAAATCATTATCATCTTTATGTTTTCTGGCCAAACACCACTACAGAAAATCACCTCCTACATAAATCAACGTCTTTGTCCACCTCCGCAGATTTAGTACTTCTCCTGGACACAAGGAGGGGCTTCTGTCAAAGACGGAGCTGGGAAAAAGCACGAGGCTCTTTTCTACGTTAGATGCTTTAGCAGACATTTGCCAAAGGCTTTGGAATCCCTTTGCTTCAGAGGTAAAACATTAATAATTTAAACCCCTCCTTTTAAATTAGGAAGGGCACTAAAAGAAACTATTGAAAGAGAAAAACCATCAAGCCTGCCACCACATCCAACTCAAACACTGACATTTTCTCTCAAAACCCAAAAGTGGTTTCAACAAGCTTGCAAATGAGAAATTCACCTTTTTCTTACCCATCCTTCTCCAGCATTTTCTCCCAGGACATTAATCTTTCAGGCAAAGCAGTCGACCACAGGGATGAGGCACGCCGAGCATCCTGGCACAGAAAGCCCCAGGATGCTGCAACCAGGGGCAGGGGTGGTGCGAGCAGTTGCAAAGCATCTCAAGGGACATGCCAAATATTTTGGGTTAATTGTCATATTAGTAGAATAGAATAGACCCAACCTACAACCATCACCTAGTCCAACTGCAAGCACTTTGTATTAGAAGATCAAGCAGAGGGGGAAAGAAAATAATCAGTGATTGATCTTTCTTTGTTGTTTTTTTTTTCCTTTTTTAATCAATAACCCCAGACTCTTGCATGCGGTGAAGTTCCCTGCTTATTCAAAGCACACGTGCCTCTGCCTGTCTCAGCTACTGATACCGTTTCTTATCAGCATGTTTCATTCTTTCCCATTCTTGCAAGAGCTCTACAAGGTAAGAAAGGGATATTATCTTCATATTTAAGAGGCAAAAAAGGCTGATAGGGATAGGTCTACCTCGCTATCGAAGCTTTTGCAAGAGCAGGAACAATGTGGCAACCCAAGATTTAGGGCTGTCTACACAATCACCACCAAGGACCCCATCTCCTTTGTCAGCAGCCAGCCCGGGTGCAAGCTGCTGTCCTGGTATCGAGGTGGCCAGATAAAAGCATACACTCAGAGACACATCCCACTTTTCCACGCAGATGTATGTACTTCAGATGACCAGTCCAAATTTCCAAAGAAAGATGAGTAGGTCCAGGGAACACCATCCATTTACTCCATACCATGGCTCCTTGTGGGCACCAGCCAAGCTGAAGAAGACCCTTGCATTGACTTGAATGCCCAGTGCAGCTGTGCAAACAGTGGAAGAGTGCAACCTCATGTCTCTGCAAAGGATGCTTAAATACATCCTTTTCTTCAAGAAAAAAAGAAAGAGGAGTAATAGATATTCAAACCCTACGTACCAGCCGATCCGGTGACTGAGTGCCATCCTC
>KZ505777.1:904275-942185 GCA_002844005.1 Limosa lapponica baueri | reverse complement strand
TTATCCATCCCATAAAGTCATGTGTGGGCCCAGTTAAACACTCCTGGAGTCTTCCATTTGGGGTATAACTTGGGACTCACCACCACGAAGGTGCAGAGAGGGGAGGCTATCAAGCGGGGATAGCGCCATACTGGCATACCTCGATGGAACATCTCACCCTGTAGATGTTCAGTGTTCAGCTTTGCAAGCTCCCAGAGAAACAGCAGAGGCAGGGAGGCACCACCCAAGCAAACACACTTCTCAGCACCTTATGATGACCACCCACCACTGGTAATTCCCTTCATTTTTAGGTTTCATATAAAAGTTCCTGCATGAGGAACTGAGCAGAAGGCGCTTATTCACCTCAGCTGAGTGAGAGGTTGGGATGTCTCTGCCCAAGTCCAGCTACTTCAAACCCAGCACCTGATTTGAACGATGTCTTGGATAAATGCACAATGCTGAAGAAACCAAACCCATGAACAACAGCTATTACTGTGCTCATCCCAACAAAATAAATGCTTTCTCAGTGCTGCAGCAAGGTGGGACTCAGCAACATTGCTCTGTCCTGGGGTCCTCTAGGGAATGACAGGACCCACTCTCTCCCTGCATGGGGTGTTTCAAGGCATTTCTCCCCCGTAAAACAGAAAATGTGGTGTCGAGCTAGAGGATGACTTTTGTCATCAGATGGTTCTCAAGGTCAGGTTTGCACACTGCCATCATTAGGAGTCTTGATATCCAGTGTGAAGGCCCTTGCGTGGATGAAGAACCCAACTGTGCAAATGGCCGTGCCAATGCCATGTGTGCAAGTGCCACCTGCCCTCCTCCTTACATGGGTTTTCTGTCTGGACATGCCTATGGAAGAGAGACGTGTTGTTGGAAGCACACACCTTGTCACACACATTACCAGGGCTGGTGGGTCCACTGGAGCCAGCCGTAACTGGCGCGTGAAGGCACAAGTTTGCAACCAAGGAGACTTTGAAACCGCAGCGGGTCTCCTCCATCACCATCCATACCATTAACGCCATCGGGTCAGCTTCATGGAAGACAGACATAGATGCTTCATGGAAGAAAGCAAAATTTTACTGGGGCAAAGAGAGACATTTTTCTATTTTAATTCACCTGGTCCTAAAAAAGAAAAAAAAAAAAGAAGGAAAAAAAGAAGAAATACAGCCGCCCCCCCCCTTTCCCCTTTTACATAAATATTGGATCTGAGCGCTTTATGCTCTTAAGAAGTTAAAAATAGGAAATAATATGAAGTCTATGTGCTGCATCTTTTATCAAAGTCTTTTATGAACATCAAAACCAGCTCCTCTGCGCTCTTTTATACTTTCCTGCCATCACTCACAATTCATAAAAGAGGACTACAGAGATACAAAGGGTAAAGCACTTCCCAGCACTGTCACATCGAGCCAGGGACAAAAACCAGCTTTTCCTCAAAGCTCTGAAATCTAAGAGCAACTTTATGATATAATGTCACTTTTAGCACAAGAGATGAATAATAGATATTCAAAATAGAATAATACTTTCACAAGTAAACAATGCTTTGCAGTGCCAAAGCTCTCCGGCAGCGCTGTCAAGCCTTTGCAGAAGGATCGACAGTGCAATCACTGCAACACGTCCGGGAAGTGAACACTGCGAGAATAAACACACGTTTAACCGAAAGGCAGGGTCTCTCCGGCCAAACTCCATCTGTGCTCTCTAGATACACACATCCAGATCCCCTCTGTAGAAAAGGGGAGGTTTGGAGATTAACAAAGTGAACCAGAAACTCTTTACACATAAACTTGACTTTGACCCTGCCATCTCTCTTGAGACCTGTGATAAATACAAACCTCCTTCTCATTTCTGCACTCACCTATAGTCAAGAGATACGGGCACTAATTAACTGCAACATTAAAAAACAAAAAACACATCTGAAAGTAGCTGCTCGAATACTCATGACTCTTATCCAGCCTGTTTATATACCTGGATATGGAGCAAATCCCCCATGTAATGCACAGAAAACCTGAGAGCGCCATTTAGCTGTTCAACATCTTTTCCACAGAAGGCAAATTCCATCACTTGTGGTCACCGTTATTTTTTTCCTGCCATGCACAGTAAGAGTTAGGAATTCCAAGGGAGGAAGTGATAAACCCATGATAAAAAAAATTCCAGTGAACTTTCGGCATTATCCTAAGCAAAAAAGAATTTCCTCCTTAGTCATCCAGAGGCAGGGTAAGCCAGCTCCCCCATGAATTACAGAAGAGCAGGGAAAAATGCTTATCTGGGAGATTACTTCTCTTCTCAGTACCTCGGTATTTAATTTTTAAGCAGGGCAAAGGTGAAACAAAAACCACCTGATGCTGATGTAAATACAGCCCTGGATAAAGCTGCACAGGGACCCCAGCAGAAAGAGTTGCTCCTTCCAAAGATCTTAATGAAAACTGAGCAGCACTGCCAGCAGGAAGGGTGATGGCACTTCAGCATCCACGTGCCACAAGGATGCTCTCAGCCAGCACATCCACGCTGTGGCACATCCATGCTGTGGAGGTGGCCAAGCCAAAAGGCAGTGACAGCCCCCATGGCCCACAGGGAGCCAGGGTTCCATGGGGGTCTCAGCACTGCTCAGCACCCCAGGAATACCCCCAGTGCTCCCCTTTGGCCAGGCAAACTGGGGTGTCAAGCCCAGGCTGAAGATGGACCTCCCTCACCTGGACGGTGGGCAGGAGTCCACCTTCCAGAGGCACCAGGGCTGGGATGCATCTCCGCCTCATCCTTCAATTTATCTAAGATAACCTGTATAGGGTTTTTATTGCAGAGCAGACACTCAGGTCCCCTTTCTGCTGCTGGAGCCTCAGGTCTCTAATTTGACCTCCTGGCTTTGTAAAGGTAAAAAGGAATTGGCGCAACAATGGTTTCCTGCAAAAGCAGAACTGGCGAAACCATAGCATCCCCAAACATTGCCAGGGAAAAACCAGGAGGATGAGTGCGAGATTTGATTCCAGCTCAAGAAACACCCTCAGAATAAAAAATGGCCCAAAACCAGCATTTTGTTTCTGAACTGGGATCCACGCCGCAGGACCAGAAGACTGGGCAGATGCCCTCCTTTGGTGGCAGGCTGGCCCCGTGGCAGCCATTCCTGGCTGGTGGTTTTTGTCTGCTGCCCAAAATCAGCTTGGAGATGATTAAAACCTAATTACAAACTCCTCAGATCATGTCCTATTTCACGGCTTTGGGAAGGCACAAATCCTGCCACCTTCACCGAGCGGCCCCTCCAAGGGCCCCTCGCAGCCTTGGGATGCCAGCCAGCTTCAGAGGCTTTACATTTTCATGGCATGAGACAAATTTCACTACAAGTTCCTCAATATTAATCCACATAATGCTGCTCAGCAGATGGCAGCCCAAGAAAACAGCCTGTCGACACCTTCGGCTCTGCAGAGCCCCTCAAAGCAATGCAAAGGATTCGGGAGGCGAGCAGATACTCTTGCTTTGGCGGCTTTAGCAAAGACATGTCTTGTGATAGTTCACTGCTTCTTCCCAACCTGAAGTGGCATAACAGGTCAGCAGATAGTTAAGTATTTACTGCGCATAGTGAGCCAGATGCAGGCATTCACGGAAAAAGCAAAGATCACACATTAAGAAAGGTCTTTATTCTGAAAGTAATGACTACGATGCTTCAGTCAAAGAAAGCGTCGAGCAACATCTCGAAGCAATAAATAGAGGGCCATCCCACAGACACTAGCAGGATTATTTCACACCTTTAAAAATAAATAAATATTTATTTATTTATGGAAATAGAAAGAAATTGGCCTTGTGTATCCCCAATTTGATGCCCTGCAAAGAGGGCATAAAATTTGGGCACCAATGGCGCATGCCGAGATGGTGTCAGCAAGCGCCCCGAGAGAGGGGGAGACCGAAGGAACGAAACTGTGCACTGCAGAAGCCGGGGGGAAGGTTTAGCGTAACCTAAGGACTGAGATACACTATTAATTCGCATTCCTCGAGCTGGCTCTCACCGCTGGCTGGCAAGCAAAAGCCAACGTTCTCCAAACCGCAGCCTTGGGGTCAACTGCAGCAGGATGAGCGCTGGTCCAGCAGCATCCCTCGCCCTGGGCACACTCTCCTCCAAACCCCCCAGGCGGGACGGGGAAAAGAAAAAGTGAAGCAAAATTTCAGCATCAGCGGGGCTCCAGCGCTTTTCCTGAGCAGAGGGATAAGCGAATCCAAATATTTTAAAAGTGGCAAATGGACACTGGGCAGCCAAGATAAGAAGCTTTAAAAGCACTTGCATTTGCTGCCCCCAACCCTTGCAAATCCAGCCTGCTGAGGTGGTAAGGTAGGTTGCCCGCAAACTGAAAGCTGAAACTAGTTTCAGCCCTGATTCCAGAGAACTGGGAGTAATTTTAGAAGCAGGAAACCATCAAGCAAGATACAGCATCTGTAGATTAAATCCTCTTCCTTTGCCAGGCTTCGATACATTTGACTCACAAAACCATAAAGAAAGTAAGACTCCCTAAAAACAGCTTCATTGTCAAATTTATTTTATAGCTTTGAGGTTATTTTTTTTCCCCTTAAACCAATAAATATTTGCAATTCCTTTATTTGCTGCCAGCTGGGGAGAGATTTGAAAACTCCTGCAAACCTGCCATTTCAGTGCTTGCCTGTGCTGGGCACTAAAAAATTCCTCTGGGGTGAGAGTGAGGGGTTAGTCATGACAGGAACATCCTTGCAATGTGCCAGGGCTGCTTTTCACTCTCATCTAACCGTCATTAATACTGACTTAGCCCATCTGTGATTTTTATAATCAGTTACGTCCTTTTGAAACACACCCAAATACATTACCCCTCACCAAGTAGCCAAACTGAAGCTTTCCGTATTTTATTTAATCAATAACATGCATCTGTCTGTACAGACAGACCTACCCCCTAAAGGATGTTTTGACCTGATGCTCTGCACCCTGACCAAAAGGCTTTGCTACATTAAAGCGTTTTAAATGCTGATGGAGCTCATCACTAGCGCCCAGGGATGCACCTGGCAGCCCCCAGCCCCGATGCTCACGCTGACCCAGGGGACAGCCCTTAAATTACACTCTCTTTAAAGCTGCACCGTGTCTGTGCAGGATGAGACCGGCTCTGAACAAAACTCGAGATGATTTTTCTTCCCCATAAAAAGACAGCTGTAAATTTGCAACCCAAACATCGTTCTTCACCAAGCTCTAATTCTCGGGCTGCCCCCAGGTACCAGCAGGTTCTCAGGTGTCTACAAGACCTCCTGTGAGTTCCTGGGAAAGCTGGGGCTCCCTTTGTGAGGGACAATGCAGAATGTAGGATTCAGGGTACATCTACCATGGCTTTTCTCCTTGCTCGGTGTCCCATGCAACGCAGAGGGAAATCACTGCTGGGGCTGCTCTAGGTTACCCAGGTAATGGGCAGGTTTTGTTCAGTTTCCAAGCAGACACCTCCAGAAGCACCAAAGCAACCACACCACCGGAGCAGAGCAACTGATACCCCATTTTCTGGGGTGACCCTGAACACCGCTTGTACTGCAGAACTGTAGCCAACGCCTCTTCTCATACTCAAGATCTGTGAAGAAAGCAGTTCTTCTGGCTCTCTAAACAAAAGAGGAAACCCAAGGAACTCCCTCACATCAAATTATAGAGATGCTCTTCCTAAAAGGTTGAGCAGCAAGGGCTGGGAGGGGACTAACAAGCAAATTTTTCACATATGCTCCAACTCTTCTAGAGGTGTTCAGGGCTCTAATTCAAGTTTTCTTTGCCTGCAAGGAGAAAAGCCCAAGCTCCTCTCCTAGTTACACACAAAAGATAAAGCTCATTCCGCCGCAATGCACTGCTGACAAAGGACCTTTTCACATCTTACAGGAACAAGTGAAGATCTGGTTTGCAACATCTTTATCAAACAGCTGGCCACAAAAAAAAAAAAGGGAAAGGGAAAGGACTTTAGATACCAATGGTGTTTGCTTTAATTGTAGATAAAAAGGTCACACAGCCAGTGAACATTCTTTCCTTCGTGCCTTAGAAGTTGTCAGGAGCTAGTTAATAAAGCACTAGGAATTTGGTGATGGGAAAGCCATGTTCTGTATTCCTGAGAGAGAAAAATGGGCTGAGCAACTTTCCTGATCAACCCACACAGTGGGGCTTGCCCACCCGTGAAAGTCAATTCAGGTTCAGGAAGGAAACCTCTTATCTCCAAATGAAGGGCTGAGACCCAAGCCAAAAACGCTGCCAAATCCTCGATTTTCAGTAGTGCTTTAATTTGGTGCACAGGATCATGAGGCTCTGAGCAAAAGCTCTCGCTGGGGCTGCTCTACAGTGGAACCCACCAGACTGCTCATCCAGGGACAGATCCTGCACAGTCTGGCCGTGCCCCCCCTATGGCTCCACCAGCAGAAGACACAGCAGGGCTAGGAGGACAAGTGGGAACCCGGGATGTCCAAGCCATTGGAAACCCCAGCCAGGGGCATCGCTGCAGGTGCAAACCAGCATTCTGCAGCAGATGTAAACAAGAGTGAAGTTTGGCTTAGTGAGCCCAAACAGCAGTATTTATTTGGGCTTAGTAAATTATTTCTCTGTTGCTGATGGGACAAAAAGCTAGAGGAGCAGAAAAAACCTAAATAACACTATACATAATGTTACCACCTTTCACATGCGGACAGAAGCAAACAAGTAAAATTACTTGGTGACTTCACCAGAGGTGCACATGGAGTCACTGGAGGAGTCAGCTGCAGAATACAGATTTTCTAATTGCCTTTTTGCTCTCTCTTGGCCATCAGAGAAAGCTTTCAGACGTACAGAAGAGGCACTGCACCATGCAGAAGAAATACAATCATTTTTCAGTGTATTTTCTATGTCACTTGAGCCAGACTGCAACACGCTGAGCGAGCAAAGCTTCAGAGGGGGGAAGTTGAATGCTGAACATCCTGGTCCCAGGGGACACCTCTGGAGCACAGCACAAGGTCCACACAAGCAATGACAGGGGTCTCCATCCTCCCCGAGGAGTGGAGATCTTCCAGATGCTCCTGGGCTGAGCCTCCAAGGCAGTCTTCCTCCTGGAGGATGCCTCATCTTGGCATGCAACCATGTTGCACCGGGGTTGACACCAATGAACCAAGCAACCACCCCCACCAACCTGGCACGATGCTGCTTTTCACCCACCAAATCCCCGCGGTTAATTCTAGCCTCTGTCAGAGGCACAGCAAGCGCTTGCCTTTCCTGCTAGTTAATGCAAAGAACCTTTTTATCCAAAATCTTTGTCTACCATCTCCACTTGGCCTACGGGTCGCAGTCACATTCAAGAGCGAGG
Source organism: Limosa lapponica baueri (assembly GCA_002844005.1). Classification (NCBI taxonomy): domain Eukaryota; kingdom Metazoa; phylum Chordata; class Aves; order Charadriiformes; family Scolopacidae; genus Limosa; species Limosa lapponica. The sequence continues at coordinate 934,908 of KZ505777.1, read as the reverse complement.
CGACCGATTTTGTTTCCCCCCCTGCACACACTCCACCCCCCCATTTCCTTCCTTTAATCAGATGCAAAATCGTGCTTACGAAGCAAGAAGATGAAACTTCTAATGCCTCACAAACGCTGAATAAATGTAGAGCAAAGCATTTTCAGTCCCTTCCCTTCAGCACCTCCTCTCTGCATAGTAAAACAAATAAAAGCTAGGCTCAAAGAGCTAACTTTTTCTCTACCCTTTAGGAGCAATCTGTTTGCCCGCACACATGAGCGGATTCAACCCAAACCAGCGCAATTGGCAAAAAGGATAATTTTTGCAGCAAACTGATACCCACAGAGACCAACACAATGATCCTGTTCTGATATTAAAGGGAAAAAAAAAATGCTTGTCACCTTCACAAAAACATCTAACTCACTGTAATTGACTATAAAAATGCAGATTTGATTATTATCACTACATCTACTGAGCTATCCATGCCAATATTGAATAGGAATAGTTTTAATTTTTAAATTTAAAGCCATGTCCTATTTTATGGGATAAATCATCCTCAAAATCAGGTTCTTCAGCAGAAATACTGTTAAATTAAGAAGAGGAAAAATGGAATAAATACTTGTGTGGTCTCCTTTGAAACCAGATGACAAAACCCGATAAGCAGATACACACACAGCTGGTGCCAGCTGTAGGTTACAAACACAGCCTGAGGGTCCAGCGTGATCCAGGAGGAGGAATAAGGAGCGGCAGATATGAGCACCTCCATCCCCCTGCTCAGATATGAGCTTCAGCTTGGGCATCAAAACCTTCAGAAGAAGCTGACCCCACTCCACACAAACCTACATCTCAAATTGGGTCTGTGTCCTAAAGAGGAGAAGCCACCTTCAGAGCGTGGCGCCAATTACTTTGGAAGGTCTTACTTTTAGCAGAAGCTAGTAACAAAACAAAATTATTTAATTCCTAAAGATCAGGAAAGCAAACAGGCTAATGAATGAGGAAACCATCTACATACCTGTTGGCCATGAGCGTTGCTGCACTGGAAAAGCTCTGTGAGAAGGAAAAAATATCCTTCTGCTGGGTAAAGCAATGGCTCCATCTTGAGAAAACGCAAGAGGAGGTATTCCAGTAAGTGACCGGTTTGCTATAATCCTCAAGCCAGAGAGGCTTCCTTCCCAAATGACATGGGGCGACCCAGGAAAAAACAGGGTAAAAAGATGGCAGCAATCTCCAGATGCTCTTATCTGCAGCCGACATTCTCCAGAGGGTTTTGGGGTTCCATACATCCCATGGTCCTCAATATCCTTGGGAGCTACTGCAAGAACCACGCTGCCAGGCTCCTCAAAACGTTAATCCGGAACAATGGGAAATGTGGGGCTGGGACCTTCAGAGAGAGGAAAGGGACAGGCCGTTACATGACAGCTCTTACCACGTTGGATGAGGCTTATTCCCATGCAAACTTTTATCCTTTCATTTCCTTTTGCACACTAGGAAGTTTTTAGTTGTTGGGGGTTTTTTCCCCTTTTTCTTTCTTTTTTCCCAATTTGAATGGTTTGTTTAAATGAATGTCACATGGGCACACCATGGGGCCACCACCTCCAGATACCTCACAGGTGATGTGAGCTGAGGAGGACAACAAGCCAGCAACTGAAAAAAGTTCTCACCTAACCAATACATCCTTCCAAAACTTTTTTCTTCTCTTTTTTTTCTGTCAGAGGAAAAGAGAGAGCTTTTCCTCCCCTCTCCTTTTTCCCCACCCTTTCTAAATCTAATAAGGTGCTTTCTCCATCAGCAAAGAGAAGGACAGAAAAGGTTGTAAGCTGGATGGTCAGCAGGACCACCTGCCTTCCTGATTTCAGAGGAACATATCCATCCATGGCTTGCAACGCCACACCATCAGGAGCCTGCAACAGGGTCTGGCCCAATCCATCAGCAGGATCCTAATCCTAATCCCAACATCTAAGAAACACGCAGCTCTTGAGTACAACAACCCTCTTTGACCTCCTACCAGGCAAAGACGTGCTTCCCACCTCTAAGCTCAAAGAAAATAAACAGATCCCAGCAAAGTGCCTCAAAATACCCAGGGAATTAGTCATAAAGATTCTAGTATTTGATGTATTATAAAGCCATCACAATCTGGGAGTTTCTTTAGTTGTTTTCTTCTTTTTTTTTTTTTTAATCTGATCTTACTATTTGTGCTGGGAAGAGAGTTGCTGGGATTTTTGTTTGTTGTTTTAAGATATGAAAACTGTCGCGCAAACACAGGCGACTGCCAGGTCCGGAAACAATGCCCAGCAAGCACTGAAAGGAAACTCAAATAACTCTTTGCCCGACATTGCTTTCTAGTTCATCTGTAATAAAAACAGCAGAGAGCAGCTGAGAGCCAAAAGGGCTTGTTTTTTTTCACTTTGTTTCAGCTGTAGCAGCACAGGAAGGTGATATCATTGCGTAATGTAACCAAGCAAAGGAGTAATGAAAGTGCGAGCAAATAGATCAAATAGCACAGGGTTAAATAAAAGGTGTGATAATCATTTGTTTCGCTAATTGTGTCAATATAGTCCTATCTATCCTCAAACAGCGGAAACGTCACCAGATATTAAAAAACAAAAAATCAAGTGAATAATTAAATGTACAAAACCCAATCATTTTTTTCCCCAGATGCTCTCTTTAAAGGGTTGATTAGGAGAATCACGTGTTTATTTTAAATAAAATTCCACTGACTTTGATCACGTTTAAATCACCTTGAGTACAAAACCTGCTTTGAATCAAAGCTTCTTCCTCCCTAGGGTATACAACAAAAATTGCCTCCTCTGCCGTAAAGATGCAGCCTTACCGCAAACCAAGCCACCCTGCCTGGGAGGCGATGTCACCAACGGGACTGGGCGACACCATAACCCACTGAAATCTGGTGTCTTTGGGCTGTTAACTACAAAACCCAGCACAGAAGTCTGTGTAAGGCAAGCGGCAGGCTGCAGACAGGCTTGCAGATGGAGCTGTAGTTTTAAGTCTGCTAATTCACAGAAAAAGAAATCCAAATTGCCTTGCCCTTGCTTCTAGGTTTTTTTTCCAGTCATGGGGAGTTAGGAAATGAAATACTCCCTAACCTACCCCCCTCCCTGTTAAATGAGCTGAAGTTGGAGAAGGTCTGACCCAAATCCCTGAGCTGATCCAAATGTTTTGGAAAAGGACCCAAATCCCCCCAAAATAACTCCCATACCACCAATTATGCAGTGAATCTCAGCCACTTTAATGACTATATGACACCCAAAATGCCTGTAAAATCTATTTCTCTACTGCAAGAACACCTGCCTAAAATCCTTGAGCTAACGGCTTTCTCTATAAACCAATTACCTGTAAAATATGAGCATGCAAACAGAGATAAATCTCTGTCGCCAGCGAAATGAGACTTCCCTGTAGATCCAGCCCCTCGTCGTGCTGTGCCCAGAGCAGCAGCAGGGCTTTTTGCCCCAGCTCCACCACAGATGATTGATTATGTACTTTGCCCATTTCTAGTGGGAGACAAACCCAATGGTCCTCACTGTCCAATGAGCAAAAACGTCATTTTCTTGTTTTCTTCCATTTACTCCTCCCCCCAGTCACATACACCACCAACCAAATAACTCCCATCATCTGCCTTCAAGTCCAGATGGGTGGCAGCAGGACCTGAGGGCTACGGAAGAGCTCAGCGACCAGCATCCTGCATATGCCATGCTTTTACATAAACATATGGGTTTTTCTAGTCAGGTTATAAGGGTTGGGACAACTGATAAACTAACGACAGATGATTAATGTTCATTTTAAGCATCTTCCTTCATGGTATGGAGGATCCTGAGCATCTTCCATCCCCGGATGTAAGGAAAAGATATTGTCTCAGTGCTTCCCAGTTTGGGATGCAGGTGAAGTTCAAACTCTTGTGCCCAGAAGAGATGCCTGAAAAGTCAACTTTCTAGTTCCTTGGACTCTGACCTCAAAATGCACTGGGTCGTTAAGGCTAAGCACTCTGCCTGCTCTGAAGATCCTACCTCCAGTTCCAACTCACCACACTCCTGGCTCTCAGCAGCCTTCTGCTTCCTCTCCAAATCAGAGGGTCTTCCTTGTAGACTGCCTATTTTTGCTTAAAACCAACAGTTTAGGTCTTGCCCTAAATAACTTACTGAAGGTCATGTGGTAGGTTGACAGCAAAGCCCTGCAAAACATCCAGATTTTGCAAGTCATGGGCCAGCACTTGAAAAACACATTCGTCCTCCCCATCCCTTGAAAAACACATTCATCCTACCCATCCCTTGAAAAACACATTCATCTTCTCCATCCCTTGATGAGGAATAACTCCATTACTCATATACAACAAGGGTTTCAATCACCCATATGAAGAAATACAACACATAGAGCACATGTCCAGCTCCAAGCAAACAAAGCATCAGCCTCAATGCAGAGAGCAGCCCTCTGAGCCCACAGCTCATCTCCAAGGGCAGCAAGAACAAGCCAACATGAGCTGAAGAAAACCAGCAGTGAGCAAAGCGTGCCTTGTTACGGAGAGCTCCTGGATGATTAATAGCCACATGAAAAAAGTTAGAGAGACTCGTTGCTAATTAGTTAAGAAATACAAGGGGAAAGAGAGAGGAATAAGGAGTTCCACCTGTTAAATTTTGACCAGTAAAGAGTCCCAAGTGCAATGGCTCATTTTAAAAAACAAAGGGTGTTTTCTGTGCCTGTGTTTTTTGTTTTAAGGAAAGGGCTGTTTTTCCACTTCAGCATGTTCATTACAACTCAGCCATGTGAGTTAAGTGCAGTGAGGGACCTGTTAAACCTCACAATCCGCTGTAGTAAGCTCCAGTAGTGACTTTATTATGGGCAAGAATGCAACTGGGGGTGTTCACCTCCGCTGCTCCATCCACCAGGCACCACCGACACCAACCTCCCCACCCTCCCAAACACAGGGTGAACATCCCAAAATGGTGTCATTACATTCCCATGCAGAAGAACATTTCCAGGTGCAGAGACTGCTTTTCAAAGTCAATGCAACCCAGCAGAGGAAGAAAAAAGATAAGGAAAAAATTCCCAACTTTTTTATTTTTTTTATAAATTCTCCAGCTCGTTTTAAGCAAATGGTTGCATGTGTATTTGCTGAGAGGCAGCCGTTCGCTATAGTGGGTATCCCAGCTATCACGGGGGAATGGTTTTCTTCTGGTTTAGTGAGTCAAAGCAAGCTCAGCACCAGCGGAAAGAAGAGGGCAGCTCAAGCCCAGACTGTCCCCTGCAATAACATCCAGCTGGTGAATCAGCTCAAGCCATCTCTGAAACCTCTCCTCACTTCTTACCACCCAGTTCTAAAGTAATTTTAAAAGAGCTACAGAATGAACCTGGCATAGCACTGGAAGTGGCAAAATGCAGGAGTTTTCAGATCAACAGACTTCTATTTTGTATCAGTGAGGAAGCACGAACTTGTTTACCTTAGGGAGTCATGGAAGGACACCGGTAACAGCCTCTTCTACCATGTGCCTACCATATTTACTTCTTTATAACAGAAAAGTCAACAAAACACTAAAACCAAAATACTTCAAATATTCTTTCTTTCCCCCCCAAAAAAAAAAAAAATTTAAAGGCTGCTGCTCCTTTCCCTCCTCACTCAGCAACAACAAATTCTTGGAGTAACCTGACTGCTGCTTTTGAGGGCTCCACAAGCTTGGCCAACAGCCACAACCCAGGCAGTCTCCAGAGTAAGGGCTTTTCCTCCTAGAACGCAAAAAAGCAGCTCTGGCTGGGACATGATTAATGAGGGGAGGGCGCTTCACAGATGCTCCACCAGCCTGTGACCAGGTGAAGACACATGCACACCCAATTAGCAGTGGAAATCAGGAGACCATTAGAGTCTGCGTGTTAACCCCCAAGAGTCAGTAAGCTTGCCTCTACACATCAGTCTGAGATGCCCTCTGTCATACAACCCACTGTTTGTACTATCGAGTATTTCAGGAAAAAAAGGTAGAGGCAAGAACCATTCACCATGTCCCACCTGACCATTTTCCATCCTAAAAGTCAATCCCTTCCAGTTGTCCTGGTTTGGGGTGAAGCAGAGCCAAGTTTCTGCTCAGTAAGAGCGGCTTTTGGTTATACCCTTTGCTATGGCAACCAGGGTCAGCCCAGTCAGTTGTTTACACCATGGAGGGTCTGCCCCTGAGGGGAGGCGTGGACAGGTCAGGTGACCCATGGACAGGTCAGGTGACCCAAACTGACCCATAGGGTGTTCCATCCCATCTGCCATGCTCAGTGTAACAGCGGAGGGATCAAAGGGGTTGAGTTGGTTCTGTTTCAATGGCTCTCTTTCTTTGATGACTGGGGAAGAGCCTGTTGGTTTGTCTGCCTTCAATCCCGATCAAGAGTGTTCCAAAATCCAGTTCCCATTTGTCACTGATGCCAGTCCAGAACTTTCCCAGTGCCTGCTCGTGACATCTCCCTGGGCACTTGATATGGTTTTGTATATATTGTATGTATTTCATTGTTTCCTTTTTTTAAATTGTATTATTAATATTTCATTAAGGTAGTTTAAACTCATCAATCTCTTTATCTCTCCTCTTCCTCTCCCTGGGGTGAGAGGTGGGGGAGAACATCTTTCGTCTTGTTTTTGGCCAACTGGGCCCAAACCACGACACCAGTGAACTCCAACCAAAAGATGTTTGAAGGAGAAAGACAAACACAGAAGGATTGCTCGGTATATTGGGAACTCCAACCTACGCTCTGCCCAAAGATGAGTTGTTTGATAATACAAAGTGTAATGGAAAAATACTTCCAAAACTACTGGTTCTTGTAATAGATCCACAAAAAAGTCGAATTTTTAAAATGTAAGTCTAGCTACTCCATGGAAGGTATCATCACACAAATTCTTCTCCCTCGCATCCAACCAGGACTCTCCACGCACACTTGGTATGGATCTGCCAACCCAGGAGATGAATGGACTGTATTTTACAGTTCTCACACAAAATGCAGGCCATGACTACACGATTTTGTCTTCACAAAATTATTCTAGATAAGGATCACAAGCAGGGACACTAGTATTTAAAACACTGCTGAGATGCCTTACAATGAACCTTGTTCTTTTAACCCTGAGGGGGTTTGAAGACAAAAAGCAAAATTTTAAGCAAATGCCCCGAAATCTCACGTTCTAAGCACCAAATGTCACCTTGGACCATTTTCAAAGTAAAATTTAATAAACTTCTGCTCCATCTGTGCCAGCTGACACAGTTACACTAAGAAAAAACTTAAAAAATGTTCCCTAATGGGGAGAGGGGGGAGACAATCTCCTAATAAATGAAAGACCGTTGCATAGAAAAGACCAAAGGAACAAATTGTAAGGTAAATATTAATTAGCCTTTTTATAGTATTCAAGACAGGAATGTTCCCCGACCTAGTAGGTGGAAGTACCAAAAAAATCATTCTATTTCATGCTACTTAAATCACCCCTACTATGGAAAAGAGCATTCTATAAATCCTTCTCTTCGCAAAAAATGCCTTACAATGAATTAAAGAGAATTCTCAAGAGATACTGAATTGCACCACCTGGAAAAATTGAACAAAGTCTATCAAGAATAACCATTTCAAGCCCTGAACCAACAGCTATGCTCCCTCTAAGATGCAATCAGGTTCCCTGGGGAGGAGGAACCACTCAGTGATGCACTAAGAGTGTGGGTCACTCAATAACAAGCTGATTCATTAAAACCTTTGCCTTTTTCGCCCACCCCTTCATTTCAGAACATCTGTGCTAGACCCCAGGACAAAATGCCCCTCTCTTACAATTATAACTTCAGCTGGGTGCGAGTGAGAGGAGCTGTAACCCCCTCGCTCTCCCTCCAGCTGCCCGTTCCCACCACCCAGCAGCACAGGGCGCTGCAGGTACCTGCTGCTGAGATCAGATCCTAAACATTGCTGGTGTGGGATACGGGATGCACATGAGGTGAAAATCAGAATTGCAAATCAAACGCAGAGGGATATAAAAGCAAGGGACAGCACTTCACCCCCCCCTTCTCTCCCAGGACTGTGGATTCTGGTTTCAAAGCTGTTTTACAGAAATGCTGAGCCCCAGGCTAAGCTTGTAGAGATAAACTGTGCCCCTTCAAGTGCAGGAGGAAATGGGTTTTTGTTTTACCTGTCTGCTTTCTTTTTCTAAATAGTCTCTTATTTAAAACACTGATCTCTACCCATCAACTTCAACTACTAAAAGAAAAGTCAAGATCCGTGCATCAAAATGAAAGGCAGGTTCCCTGGCAGGACAAAACCTGGCAATTAACTAAAGCACATCGATCAGCCCAGAGAGGACCAATGCCACCACCTCAACATGGTACCCACCAACCCCACATGGTACCCAGCTAGGCTGCAAGAGCAATTGCAGGTTCTTCAGCTATCTTTTCAGCAGATGAGATATTCCACACTTCTGGGGGGCTTTCCTGCCCCTCCACACTGGCCAGGAAGGAGGCACAGATCAGTCACCACCCTGTCAGAAGCAGAGCCACACCGGTCCAAGCTACATCTAATCTTCTCTCCTTTACATGGGCCTTGAGAGACAGGGGGCACACAACCAGTTGCAGGCTGTGCAGTGCTGCAGGACGGAGGCAGTGGAAAAGGCCATGCGAGGACACCTCACACAACTCAGTCCATCACACTTTGTTTTAGGAGAAGTGAGAGTCAGCACATGTTTTTTGCAACACCCCTCTGAAAACCCACCAGGGAGAGCAGTGCCCATCACAGGTGGAGTGGGGACACAGAGTGCAATACTTCCTGATATGTTAGTTCTTATTCTCTAGGACTCCAGCTTGTGCACCTTCATGCTTTGTCTTGAACTCTTCTTCTGCTCTTCCAACTCATTTTGGCCTTACATGCACACAACGGAAATCACATCGTAGGACAACCATGCTTGAGGGCTGGGTCTGTATCTCAACTCAGCTCCAAATAGTTACCGACAAGGCTGAACCTCTTGTAGGCCTTCACCAGTCAAAAGTGTGAAGAAGTGTCTCATCCCATCAGAACCTCAAGAAGTCTTTGCTGGTACAGATCTGTGAGGAAAGTCCTTCTGGCAACACCCTGGAGGTACCAGGAGCCATGAGCTCCCTGCTGCTAACCTTACTGCTGCGGGGAATTCAGCTCTGTCTTATGAGGGTAAAGTCTCCCATGACCCACAGTGCTATAAAATGGAATTACATGATGGGTGTAAAATCACCAAGTTTATGTTTTTCTTGGTAATCCCTCAACAACTGAACCAGGAGATTCCCACACCAGATAAAGATCATCACTACCTAGTCAACAACATACAGGGATAACACAGCAGTGGTTCTCCTCCCCATTGCAAGGAATCACAAGGACTTGTGTTTGTAAAGATTTTATGAAGTGTTATCAGTAGTTCTTCCATTTCTGAGATCAGATGCAATAAAAAAATAAATGCCCACTTGCCATAGTTCAAGCTACTGAACCATTTAAGTATCTACCTTCACACCTGCAGCAGTAATCTCCTCAGGACAAGGGGACAAGGCTGCCTGGGTCTGCACATTCAATAGCTGGACCAAAATGTCACATTGCCTCTTACAGATGCAGAAGAAAAAAGGCTAGGAACCCATGAACATCCTCCACGACTCCTGAAAAGCCCTTGGTGATTCCACAGTTGCTACAAGCCTGTGGGAGGTAACCACTAGCCATGACAAAGACTCGCATGGGAGATTAGAGACGATAAAAGAGTTCAGCTGCACAGAAAAGCCATTTTTCTGTGAACAGTGCTAGGGAAGAGCCCTCCCAACCAGCTGACTTCTCCTCTTCCAAAAGAAACAAAAGGCACTTGTTATATCTGGTGAGGATTCCAACACTTTGGAGTTCCACATATGCCCAGCAAAGCATGTTACAAGGGCACATGAACCATGTAGTGACTACGGCCCCATCTGCCAGAGAGGTGAAGCTCCAGATAAGCCTGATTGGAAGCATAATTAGTAGAAGGAGGGTTAACTCTTTAGTTTTTTTAATTCCTTACAAAACAGACATTTTGTATGTTGGAAACTGGCTCTCACCCAAGTTTCCATCCCACTGTTCACACCCCAGTGGGCACCATTTCACCTCCCATGCTGCCAGCGGGCTCAAACAAGAGCCTTTTTCTTTCCTTGGGTCCCACGTGTAGGCACATGGCAGCAAGGAAACCATTAGCTCTCCCACCAGCCCATGTCTAGCCCCAAAGACCTGCAAAAGCTCTCACAGGTATGAGAGGGAGTCGCTGCTCCATCTCCAGAGCTGCTCAGTTGAATCCCAACACCAACCCGGTGCTGGGCTCCCTTGCTGGGCACCGCTGCAGGATTCCCGGGGAAGTGGGAAACTTCACTGCAAACTCGTTTCTTGCCTCGGCCAAAATGAACCGTGGCTCCTCAGGCCTGGCTTGGTCACTATGAACCATCCTGGCTTCCCAGAGCAGGGCTCAGTCTGAAGCTTGCAGTTACTTTTTGCTACCTTTTATTTATGGTTCTTAGTCTACAGCATTAGTTACTAGCTTAAAATAAAAGGGAAAAAAAATCACTAAGCCAGCTACAAAAATAATTCTCCTGCTCATTACACTATCAGTTCTTTATCTTAGACCTGTTCTTTAAGCCTTCGGGATCTAGGCTGTCACTATGAAGGCTAAAAACATGCTTTATAGTCAAATAAATGCTGAAATTCTCACAAGACCACACCATTCCAAGAGCAAAGGAGTTGTACTAAAATTATAAGAGCGGCTAACAGAGAGATTAATTAGATACTATTAAAAAAAAACAGAACAGAAGACACCAGCCCCTTACTTTTCAAAGACAGAATCAACCAACTTGAGGCATCTCCTTTGCAGTTCAGATTTCCTTTCGTCAGCCCCCTACCACTGCAGCCTCCTGAAATTCCTCTGGTAAGCTGGATTTGCAGTTCTCCCTGTTAAACCATCGGTACTGCCAATACTTCAACTCCAGGAAGGTAGAGATGTGCCAGCCACCAGAGTTGGGATGGTGGGGTTGGTCCTCTGAAGGCACAGTTGGGACAAAGATTCAGCAGAAGACCCCAGTGCTGGTGAAGTTTGATCACTGTGGCACTGGATTAATGCAGCTCCAGCCCCACAAACACCAAACTGACTTGCCGGCCCAATGAGGTCGAAAGGGGACATTTGTGAGCCCACTGCTCCTCTCTGTGCTGAGTCTCAACTCAACTCATCAAAGGAAATCGCAACACACTGCTCTTTCTGGGAGTGGTTTTTGCAAAGCCAGCCCAAAGCTAGTCAAGAAGCAGCAAGGGGGTAAGGCAAAAGAAGGAAAAAAATATTTTTTATTGAGTATAAATCACCCCTTGCATGGCTGATGCGTTTCAAGCTTAATATTTGGCTCCTTTTAAAGCTGAATTCTCAGTGGCCGCCTCCTTCTCTGAGAACCGGACAGGAGCCCAGTGGTAATGACTTTCCCTCTGCACTGTCACACTTGGCTTGAGGTCTGAGCATCCCCGCGGCGCCCAGGAGAAGCCCCACGTGCTCCAGGGCTGGCAAAGGGCTCCGCAAAGGCAGCTGAGGTGAAGATTTCAAAACATCTCTGGGAATAGCAGCGCAGAGACGTGTTGGCAGATTAGGCTCTGTCTTCCTGTTACTTTTTTTAAAACTCCCACTTATTAAGGGCACATGTTCAATATTCTGTAAATAATAACAGAGAGTGTTTGCCATTAAATTGAAACCCATGGAATAATTTGACTCATTTCAGCTGGCAAATCCAAATTAATGCCTGCCCTGCTGTTACAGGCAGCTTTAATGTGCAACTCAGTGAAATTAAGGGGCACAAACTGAGGACCTTCTTGAGGTGAAAGGAAATATTATTATTAGGAAAGATTTCACAACAGCATAGGATTAGGCGTCATCCAAACATAGATGTTGCATTGGTTAGACTAAATCCAGCATGGAAAAGTTTTATGTATTGCATCATACAGTTACATTATGAAGTTACAGCCCAGGATTCATTTTTCTGCCGATATCCAAGAGCAAAGCCCTTTTCTGCTGATGCCAAGATTCCCATCAAGGACTGGGCTCCATCACTACCTTCCCCGTCCCATGTGCTCGTTAAAGGATGTTTTGTTTTCCCCACTGTCTCCTATCTGCAGAGCACTCCCTACCCTGCACCACAGTTTTAATCCTCCTCACCAAAAAACAAGTCAGTCCTACCATGTCTCTGTTCCTATCACTCTGCTTTCGCCTACATCGCTTCCATCCTTTGCCAAGATTATTGCAGCCACATCAAGAGGGAAAAAAACAGAAACACAAAAAACAAGACCCTTGAAAACATGTCTAGCTTCTGTATAGCCCTCTCTGCAAAATAAATATACAGGCTGATCGTGGCAGGGAGTTGCAGGGACCAGAGCTACTTCCCACCACCCTGCACCACACAAACAGGGAAGCAGTCAGGCTCCAGCTCAGCTGGGTGACGGATGACCTCCCCAGATGGGCATCCCCATCATTTTGATGCCTGAATGTGCACACAAACCAACTAACCTTCCTGCAACCCAAAGAGGAGATTTTTTTAATTTCTATTTCAAGACTGATACGTACCGCCCCTCTTCTCACCCATTTGTTGCTACTAATATTTCTATTTTAGTCATGTCCAAGCTCCTGTATGTTTAATGCCCAAGTTCTCTGAAGACCTTGCATGCTGCTTCTGAAATGAATGCCAGATGTTGGTGTTCAGACCAGAATGAGAAAAATGAGAGAAAAATAACTAAAAACTGGGTTATTCTATTACTACGTTAGCATTTAAAGGCATCAAAGGCATTCCCAGCCACATACCATTTGCTGCATGTGAATGCAGTTAAATACTGTATTTACAACACAACCTGCTCAGTGAATCTCAGCAGAACTTGCAGTCTGAAAGGTCCCTTTTCTTTTGCCAGGATGCTTGGATAATACATGAATAACTGCTCCTGTAGCACTGACCATCCACCACTTCCACGGCTCCCAGGCTCAGTTAAAACCTCCTGGGAGGAGAAAGGCGTACCAGCGTGTCTACCAAACCCACAGGATCTACCAAACCCACGTGTGAAGGCAGGGATGTCTCTTGCCTGCTGTGCAAATACATTATCAGCAAAAGCAGATCATTTGTCACCACCCACCTGAAGCACCCGAGTTACACTTGATGCACAGGCTGCACAGCCGCTGCCTGTGCTCAGAGCCAGGCTACCCTCCGTCCCAGGAGCTGCTGAAGAAGAACATCAGCCTTTCTTAAGCATCTGATCTTCCCTTGCCAGGAGCAAACAATCCCACTTCAGCCTTTCCATTAACTTCAATGGAGTCGGGATTTCCCTCAGATGGCCATAAACTGTTCCAGGGACAGGGTAGGGGAACAGGCGATCTGTTTTCATGTAGATGCCCACCCTTTATCACCAAGAATGGAGAGAGATTATTGCAGGCAGATGCTATCTTCCCTTAAGTGAAGCAATCCTGGCCCCAAACCATAGATCTGTAATCCAGCCTGCAGGGATTCAGGGGCTATCTGGCTGAAATATCTGAAATCACTTCCTTCTAAAGGCTGCTCGCTCAAGAGACCCCTTTTGCCAATCTCCTTCATTCCTCTTGGGGACGATGAAGGAGAAGAAGTCAGTGGCTCTTCCAGACCGCTTTCCCCATTTACTTAAGAGCACAGAATCATAGAACCACAGGTTGGAAGGGACTTTAGAGATCATCTCGTTCCAACCCCCCTGCCATGGTCAGGGACACCTCCCACTGGACCAGGTTGTTCAAAGCCCCATCCAGCCTGGCCTTGAACACCTCTAGGGATGGGGCATCCACAGCTTCTCTGGGCAACCTGTTCCAGTGTCTCACCACCCTCACAGTGAAAAATTTCTTCCTAATATCTAATCTAAATGTGCCCTCTTCTAGTTTGAAGCCATTACCCCTTGTCCTGTGACTACATGTCCTTGTAAAAAGTCCCTCTCCAGCTCAAGATAGCAAATGCAAAGCTGATACACGCGACACATAATCAGACTGTGGGATATATTTGGTGAAGGAATCTCCCATGGTTAAAGAAAAAGAACAGAAGGAAGGAGGGGACACTTAAACACATCAAGGATATCATAGTAAGTGGCATACAACTTACTGAGCTTCGTGATTCAGGGCTAACAAACAGCTACAAAAATAAAAAAAAAAAAACTTACTATAGGAGATTAAACTTAATCAGGTTTTACTCAAGAAGATGACACCTCTGACCCATCTGACGTTGCTTGTTTGGGAGTCAGGCTATCGGATTAGACACGTTTGTGGCTGATGCAACCCAGCAAACCTAAGGCTGTGGCACACTCAGCCGCCGGCGCGTGGTCCTGCAGCCATCACAGTCCCAACGCTGCCCCGTGATCCCGGAGCGCCGGGTGGCAGCTGCGGCATGATGCCACGAGGCTATAAAAAGCCGAGGACGCAGCCGGGAAAGCGGTGGCCAACCCGCGCCAGCAGCGTGCCGGCATCACCTTTCACCTACATCTGCCGAGCCGCTCTCCCGATAAAAGATTATCTTGGAAAAACAAGCCCCGTCACGGCTGCTTGCACCAACAGGTCCCGGGATCAGAGTTATGTCCTCGTAGGACACAGAGAGCTGCAGGCAGGGAGGGGAGGACCTCATGCCCAAAGCCATCCCCAGGGACAGGGGGATCAGAACTGGCTGTCCCGGGATAAGGGAGCCCTTTCCCATTCCCGGTGGCTCCTGCCAGGACTCAGCCCCCTTCCATCCCTCCACAGAAGCTGCCCCCATGCCATGGTGCAAGCAAAAGCTCTGGCAGCTTCAAGCAGCAGACTGATGTTCCCTTCCCAAAAAGGGCCACCAAGGAACAGCACAGCAAGAATATCACTGAAGATGCACGTGGAAAAGCCCCAATGGCTTTTTCACCTCCACCCTCCTGGTTCTCTGGCCCGACAGCAAAACACAATGAACTCGGGACCTGAAGCTGGCAACAAAGATCTAACTTCGGAGACTCATAGAGGAAAAACATACCAGAACTGTATCAGCTCCACAGAAATGCGCCAGGAACTACCATCAAGAGGATGTGTAGATCCTCATCTGGTGTTGGTTCCATCAAAATACCCTCACTGCCTCCCATACTGGACCAGGCTGTTCATGCCTGGTCATAACTACTGGGCTTTGCTCTCCTCTGCGTTCTCCCCAGTGCATCCTGGGCATCACAGGCACCAGAAGGGTGGTTCCAGATAGGCAAGTCCTTCTCTTTCCAGCTAAGCTGATGTGTTCATTTTAGCTCCTTCATCCAGCAGGATGGCCCTCTGAGCTACCGTAAGTGCTGGAGCCAGCCAGTGAGGCACCAGAAAACCCAATAAGGAGGTATGTTAGCTGTTACTTGCTACATTTTTGGTCTGGTTTCACATTGGGTTCACATTGATGGCAACTTTTTATGCATTTATTTGTTTTGGTATCTGTCTTTTTAAAGTCCTTCTATACTCCTTGCATGTCATCCACATGCTGTCACGATATACACATCACCATACCAAACAAAAAAAGTTACCACAGTCCTGATTATACAAAAAGCACCAAAACTAGCGTTTTTTCCTGATGAGTAAAGCTGATATATCAAAGGAAAAGAGCCTCAGACAACACAGCAACAGGGCTGCGAATATAAGACTGGCAGAAGAGCCAGGACTCCTTCGGAACATACTTTCAGGAAGAGAGTGGAAAGATTCTGGTAGATATTACCATTTCTTCCTACCTCAAAAGCAGCATGGATTTACAGAGCCGATAAAAATGACCTGGAAACCTGTACTGGAGTGCGTTGGCCTTGATTTTGATCTTGAAATGACCTGGCCCAAGCTCAAGAATCATTTTTAAAGTTTATTTTTAGAATGCATTACCTTCAAACCTCCAGACCTGTCCTTAAAATAGTTCAACACATTAGATACCTTTTCTAGTTTTTTCCATGAGGCTGAAAACACGATCTGTGAAGTCACATTTATCAAGAGAGACTTGTCCATCATCGCTATCTCGGTAAGTGCTTTTCCAAGGAAAGCGGTGTTCGTTTCACAGCAGATGCAGGCTTTCCCACCACCTACCACCAGGAAATGCATCACGTCAATATCCAGACATGCCAAAGCCAGCCTGCTCTTTCCACAGCTACACCAAACTTCTGGCCTTGAGTTGAAAAAGCCCAGTTTAGCTGGTAACTATTATTCTCACTGACACAAGCCCAATCTGTGTAAGAACTCACTATCTCAGGGCTACATTTTCTCAGAGCTGCCAACCTTATTCCACCCTGCTACTCAAGTTGGATGCAAATAGCTCATTGCAAGCAAGAGGTAAGTATACACAGCAACTTTGAGCACATTTTTACTTTATTTGAGGAGGTCTGACCCCTCTCAGCCAGGTTTGGGAACATGCACAGCTGCCGCACAGTTCCCCACGTAGTTCGTGTACCTGCACCACCACTAGTCAGGACCCAAAAATGAGAGAAATTGCTAATTTTCCTTGAACCAAAACAACTCAATTGGCAGAGATCTGCATCAATACATCCAAGCCCGTATGAGGACATCGTGTCTTCCTGTCTTCTCATGAGCCTTCGTGACGGCGTAAAGCCACTGAATACCACACGTGGGACTGGGAGGGATGGTGGGAGTCCATTCTCCTCCGACACTAACACAGCAGAACAGACCAGCATAAACAGCCCCACTTGTGGGACACCAAGGGATGACAGACCTTGTGATCCTCAACTGCCTTAACATCACCACTTCCTGCCACCCTCCTCCTCCATGTGCCCCCCCAGAAAAGGACCTCTGTGAAACTGCCTTGGAAATCCAAGCCCTCAAGCATCCCCATGAGACACGCAAAACCCAGAAGCTTGCAGTAGTTTATTGTACATTATTTTAAGTGGTTTAGTTGCATTAATGAAGTCCCATTCATTAGGATGCCCTGAGGCACATTAGGCCATAATATCTAAAGATCACAGCTCTGAATATAGTATCTAAAGGGACCAGGAATAACTCTGAAGAATGTGAACCCTCCAGAGACCATGTGATGAGCCTTCCGGTGAAAGGGATGGTTTTTAAACATATGTTTTTAAACACAGGAATCACCAGACAGGATCAAAACCAACCACCACTCTTGCTCAGCGTCCGGTCTCCAACCTCAGATGTTTTGGAGAGCAGATCCATGCAACTGGCAGGCGTGAGAGGACACTCCCAGCCGGCACCCACCACCGGCATGCACAAACTACTTGCTTCATTCTCCAGCTTAATTAAATCAACAGTTTAAACTAATTTCTCAGCTGCGACCGGTAGCAGCTGAGAAGCTGACACGGTTCCCCTTCTGCCACCCATGGCAAGTGTGGCAGCCTCCAGGAAGGAGAGCAGACAGCTGACAGAGATGACAACATCTACCATGGTGGCTGCATCGCTGGGACACCACCTGCCACAACCCCTAGAGGTCCATTTAACCACAGGGTCATTGCTTAAACCAAGCATGTATTTCCATGTAGATATACAGATATACATTCTTTACCTCAGACACCTTTCTTCTTGTGTTTTTGCCCCATCAGACCTATTCTTAATCCCACCACAGTATAACTTCATGCCTGGCAGCAGAGGAGGGTGCTGACTCCCTAGCGCAGGTGAGTCGAAGTGAGGACAGCTCAGGCATTTGCCACTCATCACTGACCACCCCTTCTCCTACAGGAGATCACAGAGCACCAACAGCAACCCACTTTAGGTGACTTTAATCTGTTGGGTTAGAAGGCATGACAATGCCTGAGCTGCTTCACATGGTGGTCTTCATTCCCACATGTCCCCAGACAAAGTCCAGGAGAAGTGGCATGGGTCTGCCAGTGCTTCAGCCACCCCAGCTGAACCTCCTGCAAGTCAAAACCTTACAAATAATGTCACTGTGGTCACGTAGCATCCTGACCTCAACTCCTCAGTTTGGTAGCTCAGGTACTGGCTCTATGGCAATGAGTTCCCCTGACCATCTTGTACCACTAACCCTTCATAAAGGCAGAGCCACCCAGCGCGCTGGGAAGCACAAGCGTGAGCAGGTTCTGCACTCTAGTAAATGGGGGAACATCTGGTTTCAAGGAGTCACCAAGGCAAAGCACCAGGTCTTGAGAATGGTCCTTCCCACTGCCAAGACTGAGAAATAGTAAAAGCTGGATGAGGAAATGAGGGGAAAAATAAAACAAACACCCACAACATCACATCGTGATTCATTTATTGTTTCAAACAGCTGCAGCAGAAATTCTGCTTCTGGTTTTGTTGGCTTTTTGCTTTTTTTCCCCCTTCCCTTCAACACAAATGAAATGAAGCATAGAAAGCAAGGGCCCTGTCAGCAGGGTCTGTTCTGCACCAACTGTTCATTCCTAAGGGCCAGCCAGGCAGATGGACCTCAAATTACAACCAGCACAAGTACAACTGGATAGATAAACCTCTCTAGAGATAAAGCCCTTATTTACAGTACAGTACGCATCTACTTGTAACTGCACTGCTGCAAAAAGCATCTCTGTCCATCTACAGCAGGGGCTTGTCCTGCCTTCACTGCATGAGCAGCCGGAGTTGCAATAAACCCAAAGCGCAGAGGAGGACCTCTCAAAAGCCAGGTGAACCACGGCACTGTTTAAAAGCTTTGGCGTTTCACTTCAGCTCCTGTGACCCCCATTTAAAAAGATGCAAATAGTTTAAACAAAGAATTGAAACACCCAAAGTCTGCAGAAAACTGGAAGTAGAAATTTCAACTTAGCAGCAGGAAGTCTATTATGAACAAAACCATCACAGAATTACAACTGTACCTTCTTAGTCATTACTGTCACAATTATAATCAAAAACAATCATGCCATCACATTACATGTACCTTTTATATCCCATACGGCCAAACAATCCTGATAAAGAAGACCCAATCATGAAAAATGAACAGCTTTCGCTGATGGTCCTTTTAAGTACTGCATACTTTTCTGCAAAGACACCAAGCTTGGGGCTTTGGTGCCAGAGTTGGGTGCAAGTCAGTTTTAGTTAAAGTTGTTCTCACTAGAAATTTCATCACTCTCTGCAGATGAGCTGGGATCAAACTCCCCGTTTCTCTAAGCATAAGGCATCAGAAGTAAGAGGACCAACACTGCAACCCTACCACTGAGTGCCCCAGCTGGTGCTGAAGGCCAGGAAGAGCGAGCCAGGAACTTAAAGGGCAGCAGGGCTTCAAGGGCAGGGCAAATTCCGGGGAGCAAAGTATTTCTGGTTGATCTAAAGATGATGTTTGGCTACACCAGTAACAGCAGGATGCTCTGCCTCCAAGATGGTGTGTCCCATCTGAGAGCTTACGTTCAGGAAGGATGCATTTGAACAGAGCCCATGAGAGGAGGGAGCTGCCAAGAGAAAGTGGGGAATGACAAGCCCCTCTTGGACGAGATGATAAGAGTTGGAGCTGCCCGGCTCAGAGGGGATAAGACTGCTGATCAGCATCATGGAAAGAGCAATTTAAGCTTAAGGACAACACTGGCAGAAGAACAAATGAGTATCAGAACAACTTCAGGCTGCAGCAAGAAGGTCTCTAGCCATGCCTGCCTCTTGATGCCTTCCAGCAGTAGTGGGGCAGGCAGCCCAATCAGTCTTAAGATGCAGCTTGGTAAATTTATTGAGATTATACCTCTTGGCTGCTCGTAAGGGTAAGGAAGAGTCCCTCGTGACCCCAACAACGTTAGGTACCCTTGTTCCTCCTCTCATTAGCAGCATTTCTTAATTGTCTGCTGCTTATCCTCTACCACCTAGACACCACAGCCATGCCCGGCAATGGGAACTCATTCTGGACATGGAACAGGACACTCTGGAAACCCAGACAAAGGCCACTGCAGAGAAAAGTATTATTTACCCCATTTTCCAGGTGCAGCAATGAGGACAGGAGGAATCTGCTTCCACACCACAGGGAACCACTTCCCAGCACTGGGCCATGTATGACCAACATGAATTACACATCAAGGACAAAACCACACTATGACAGAGAGTGTCATATACTGTACATACTACACCACTCCTCCGTGGACAAGAACTCCCGAAGTTTTCAACTGAGCTTGCTCTGCCCAATTTTTGTTATCCTTTGCCAGCACTTAAATGACAAGGAAAGCTCCACCACCCCTATCTACCAATGAATGCTCTTCATGAGCATGCTACAATACACTCCATTTAATCTTCTCTGTTTGACTATGTTTCAAGAGAGGGGTTGTCCTTACCACTTCCCAGTGAGTCTCCATTCCACTGCCTGGCAGCCACTCTGGTTTCTTATCCCCCAAATACTTCCACCACTTTATTGGGATATCTTTGGAGATTACTGCTCCATTCTTCCAAGCCATTTGTTTTCAAAGGCACTTGGATACTTCGGCTGTACCTTTGATAGGTTTCCAGCTTTCAGATCCATATGTTTAGATAAAAATTACTTTCAAGTCCAAGACTCATTGTCCAGCCTTTCAGCTGGAGATTTTCAATGACCAAATCTTAGTTAAGCCAGTAAATGCGACGGCTGCCTTGCCAACGCGTGACACCATTTCCTTCTAGACATCCCCAGTGGCTCCGATACAACCACCAGGATACGCGAATGAATCCATTTCTTGTATTCCACTGCCTTCTAACATAAGGCTTGACGTGGGACCTGCAAGGGTTTCCATTGAGACCGGTGGGTTTGTATGAGGCAGGACACCCACACCTCCCTGTGACGCTGGGAGGTCTCTACTTGCACATCTCTGAGCAGTCCCATGGGCTCCATGGTGAGAGTGAACTTGGGTCCCCGGGTTTGTCTTCAAACTCTCAGCCAAGCAAATGGGAAAGCCCAACTGAGTACAGGCACAGCTGCAGCACGGGCTTTACCTAGGCTGAAACAGATCTCACAAACACTGAGGAGACAGGGAAAAACCTGAGTACAGGTTCTCCAGCTTCCATAAAGCATGGGGTCAACCAGCTGGGGACAAATCTGAAGCCACCCCAGCACAATAAACCATAGGGAACATCCCCCAGAACAATCCAGCCATAGCTGCTCAGGAATAACCAGGAGGTTACTCTTTAATCCAGATTAAGGTAGTACCCGAGTTTACTCTGGACTATAACAAGCCTTAGACAGGTTCTGCTGTGCATGGCCAAGTTGTCCCAGGCGCTGGCAGCCGGGTGCCAACCTCTTGAAGGAGCTCCACCTTCAGCAAAACTTCATCTAGCACGAAGCCTCCCCACCCTTCAAGACAAGAAATTACAGCCACTGATAGCCCCAAGCTGCCAAGGATTACTTCACGTTTGAACAACCATTTGCAAGCGAGGAGCCCTGTGAAAGCACGGGGAATTATGCAAATACAAAGCGAAGAGGAAGCATCGTCGGCATCGCATACAAGTTTGCCCTCATTCTATCAAAGCCTCGCAGCGGTAACGCGTTTCCCCCCAGTAAAGCTGCTGGAATCGTGTCACCTGCTTTAATGCACTCGTCTTTCTTTAGCCTTTTCTACATGCCGGGAGTGCATGAATTTAATTAGCATCTCCCTTTTATTTAGTTTTAGTATAAGGGGAGGGGATCTTTGCAGAGGGAAACCACTTCTCGTTTCAGACCCTTGGCCAGGCTCAGATGGATGGAAATATATTTAAAACATTACCCCCCTCTCTGCCTGCTCATACGCCAGGCTCATACACTACCATCACAGCACCACAGGTCACATCGCTTCAGCGGGTAAGGCTGGCCGAGACAGCGACTGAAGGCAGCCATCAGGCAGGCTGGGGCAGCCATCCTACGTTAAGGTGCTGGATCTGACTGGGAAAAGGGTCTGTCGGCGTTCCAGGTTGGCAAAGCAGAGGAAGAGCACTTACTCCGACATCTGCATAACTAGAGGTAATGTGGCTAAAAAAAACCATAAAGAATTAAATATCAAATCAGTGAAGATTTTGCATACAGGAAAATGTTTCGGTATTTAAAAAATACAAATTTCACTTTACCATCCAAAGATTATCCTTTTACTATCCTTTCCCTCTTAAATCTCATACACACAGGGGAAGAAAAAAAAATAATCTGTATGCAGAGACTTGCAAATTCCCCATCCTCACACCCAAAGGCATATAGCTCCTTTCTGCAGACAAGAAATCAAGGCCTCTCACATTTGCCTTGGCTTGATCCATACTTAAGATGTGCCAGAAGCTGAAAAAATGATGCAAAAAAAATTAAAAGAAAATTCAGAATACACACACAGTCGCAGCCAGTGTAGTTATGTTGATGAAATGCGATCAATTTAGAAATAGCTCTATGGAAGCAGTGGGGAAAGAAAACCAGAAAAAAAGCCTTTTTTTTTTCCTGAAGAAGCTTATTTTTTTCTGGGAGCCGGTTTCAGCTGCCCAGCAGAAGAGCTGTGCAGAGAGGTGGGGGAGTGGGTAATATCATCTGCCATAGGCAACATCTACATCACCCAAACGCGCGTTGCCCCCACAAATGCTGTCTCCTCTTTCCCTACAAGGAGGTAGCAAATGCCATCAGGGCACTGAAAAGTAACCTTACACAAGGGGAATAAACCCAGTACAATCATCTATAAACTTTGTTGTGTGGATCGTCTCTCCATCTGAGCAGGTTTAGGTCTAGGAAACCCAAGAGGCAGTGAAACTCAGATCCAGCACCAGGAACTCCAAGCTGCCACTCCTGGACCAGGATGCTACCAGCTCTTCCCTGGGGAGGAACATTTATCCTATCACCAATACCTGTAATAGCGAAAAATTAATTAAGGACATTCTAAGGGAAAAAGAACAGTCTCATATCCCAACAAAACCCTCGGCTCACGGAAATTTAAATCACTAGCATCACTTTTCTCTGTGGGCGCAAGTACATGTGTGCATCCGTGCATTAAGTTTTCAATTCTGCATGCTTTAAGCGAAGAAAATACTAAAAAATATTTTTAAACGCATAACAGAGTCTAAACCAGCAGCTCATATTGGTAATACAACATAAATAATGTCACTTAGTTACTTCATCCAGGAAATTAATCTAATCAGTTAGAATAACAAGACAGCCAAAACCTGGCTCCCGAGGCAGAAGCTGCCCTTTCTGGGGGGACCAGCTCTGCCACCCACAACTTAACCCCCTGCAGCCACCACAATCTCTCAGCCACATCTTTGGGGACATCCGCTGCCTCTTAATGCCACTGTCCCTGTGAACAGGGCCAGTCCCGGGGACTTGACTGGATACTCCACCCCTGGCCCCGCTGCCGCAAGCAAAGGGCTAGGGGTAGGTGTATTTGATCAAACGAGCATCAGTATTACGTACCTCTTTTGGGGAGGGAGATTTAATCAAAAAGAATTTAACAGAGCAGGAATCACCACACAGTGGGAATGTAAGAGCACAGTGAGAGCTGACCAACAGAACAAAACGCCAAAAATCAGATGCCCTGTAAAAATATACAGATCTCAAATTCTTGGGGGTCTTAGGCTGGGTAGCTGTAGGAACATCTCTGGGGAGACAACAGCTAGTTCACTTCAGTGTATTTATATCTCCGAGCTGTGGGTGCTGGGTGGCCGTCACCCTACTGAACCCCCTTCGTAAATCATTTTGAGATGCTCAAAGAGCAGGTGCTGGTTGCAAAAGAGGGGTATTTCAAGGGTGTCCCCCCGCCCGCCCAGCGGTGGCAGAGCCCCAGGGGCACAAACAGCTGCCGGTGCCGGTCCTCCCTGGCACGTCCCCGCTGGCATTTGGGGGAGTTTGAGGAGGGGGGTTTGCAGGGCTCGGGTGGGGGGGGGGGGGGACACCACACAGCACGCTCCACTAAGCCATGGAGACGAGGAGGGGGGAGACAGGGCTGCGTTCTTCATGGATGAAACACCAGAGAAAGGGCTTTCGCTGCTTCTCTGTGTGTTAGTCAGCACACAGGAACACACACACAAAAAAAAAAAAAAACCCAAGCAAATCTGCTCTGTAGTATTAGGGATTATGACTCAAGAGATAATTTTTTCCTCCCCCCACCTCCCCAGCCATGATTCATCTGGCACAGCCTCACGGCTCAGATTCAGAGCAGCCTCTGTTTTGGGCTCCCTCTGCCCGAAATCCCACTAAATAATTGCCCTTTGCAGTCAGCAGTGAAGAATTCAGGTGGTTTTCTTCCTGTTTTTCCCCGCTGAAGCGGGGGCTGGGGAGGGAGGGGGGGGACGACGAGAGCTGCACGCCGGGACCACGTGCCCGCAGGGATGCTCAGCACCAGCAAAGCCGGCACATCCCCGTGGGAGCCGCGTGACCGGCCCCCAGCGCAGGCGCAGCCCAAAAGGGGCGATAAAATGGGATGCGATCCACGGCACAAGGGATGGCTGGCGGCCAAGGGCTTCCCGGGAGGCGCGGAGGAGAACACCGGGAGCAGGGGGCAACTTCAGAGAGGTGGCAGTCACCTGCAGGTGACAAGAAGCACTCCGAGCAGCAGTGGTGCCTATCTGGAAAGAACCCAGTTTAGCCCCCCCGGGACGGGTTAGAGTTCGCTGGGAAGGAATCCAGGAGCAGGATGGTAGGGCTGCATGAGGTCTCTAGCGCAGGAGACCACCCTCTGCCTCCTCTGCACCTTCAGCATCACTGGTGACGAAGGATACCTTGCCACAGGGAATGACACCTCCAGAAGCCCCACACACAGCCTGACATCCCATTTTCAGAGGAAAAGCAGCTGTAGCTGCAGGACAGGCTGACGTAGAATAAGTGGAAAAACATCATTTTAGGGAGGACGTAGCCTGCGCAGCCCCATTCCGCAGCTGGACCCCGAGCACAAAGTGATCCGGGCTGGGCTGATCCAAACAAAAAGTCTCGTGGCCCCTTTGCAATGGGATAATAATAGCAGCAGATAAATTCCACATTTCAAACAAGGGTAAGACATTAAGCAGATCCTCTCTACAGAGGTTAGGTGAAATAAAAAAAAAAACCAATAAATCCTTATGTTCTTGGACTTGAACCGATTGGCAGTAGAAGCCAGGGAGAGGGGCCTCCTTCCCCCTGATACCACCATGGTGCCCCTGCGTAACCAAGTGCCTTGGAGCCCAACAGCTTGCCCAAAGGATGAGGGCTGCAAAGCATGGAGTACAGAAATACCTGAGTGGGCCCTTCCTCCGGGTCCACTCCCACAGCCACTATGTTCCCAAGTTGCCACACATCTGCCAGGTCCCTGCTCCTGCTACCCTACTCTTCCCAGAAGGACCATGTAAGGGCACTCAAGCAGGCTTGAGATGCCAGGTGAGAAGCACCTCACCTTCTCCAGCACAAGAGGCTGGCCAAGCAGGGTGTCGATAAAACAGCGTGAAGAGGTAGCAAAGAAATTGTTTTCCCTTATAGAGCTGTACGGGAAGAAGTTACAAAAGCATTAACCCTTCTCCAGGCTCCTTCAGGAGGGATTTTTGGGTCTGAACATCAGAAATAAACATTAGTAAAGGCAGGAACAAGAATGAAGCGGGGGGAATTCTCTTATCTAGAGTCATTTTTTTTACTTAAGGCTATTTCTGTTCTGCATGGTCTAGAGGAAGACACTGACTTAAAGTGCAGTTTTCATCCTCTCCACACACCCCTTTGAACCTGAGGCTTATATCTCCCAACATACTGTGGAGGCACCTCACACCCCTCCTGCCCCCCTCAGCTCCCAGGGCCAGACTGCACGAGGCAGATATATATGTATTTCAGCCAAAATAATGAATATCAACAATTAAGATTCCATCTCAATACCACCTTCTTTTAAAAAAAGCTTTTAGACTAATGATTTAATACGACTAACTTCAAAGACTGAATTTACCATATGGAGGCCAACCCAAGCTCCACCGATGGATGCTGATTTCCTGCAGGGCAGCAGGTAAACTAACAGACACCTTTGGGTGTTTAAAACCACTCCCTGGAAACAGTGTTTCTGCCGCGTGGAAAAAAAAAAAAAGTGCTTTAACGACTTAAGGATCCAGCAAAACTAACTGGTGCAGAGGGACTCTCATCTTCTGCAGGGGGAAGCCTCCCCTGTCACAACCAAATTATCAGTTAACATTGTCTCATTCCGCAATAAAACCCAGGTGCAACATTGCATCATACCATGGGGAAACAGGCACACCTAATGCCAGGGTTGTTCATGCTTCCCGTTATCCTTGACAGTGAAATAAAGAACATTAATCCGAATAACATTTGCTAGGAAGAGCTCTCAAAGGTACTTAAGAGTTTCTAAACCTTATTTCCTTACCCGGATTACCACGTCCCTTATATAAGTGCTGGTGACAATGCGAGTGAAGTTACGTGTCTAGAAGAAGAGACTCCTCACCCTTACACAACCACGGGTCACCTACAGCAAGGGGGGAGGCAGCAGGAGGTACTGACGGAAGGACAAACACTGACTCTGAAAGGACAAGCGAGAGCTGGGAGAAGACAGGCAGCAAACAACGAATGGGGGAGAGAAGGTATTTATGCGTGTGAATCACACATTTCCCCAGACATCTTTTCATTAATGATGAATATTGCAATTCCCTTAAATAATGCAAGGAAAATTTGTTTAATCATTTAAAGGCATCATCAATAATAAATACATCAGCTCCAGATGCTAACTAACCCCACCACTCCTGCTCACTCAGGGAGTGCTTTAAGGAAAAGACTAAGATTGCTGTCACCTTTTAATTTTGGAAAGATGCTTCAGTATCAAGAGTCGGGAGAGCGAAGGAAGTACCCGAGACCAAGGAATGGAAATCCCAGCATGTGCAGACCCTGCGCGGTGTAAAAGCTCTTTACACCACGGCTGCCGTTCCTGTGCGATAAAGCAGCAATGAAAGTGCCGTTCTTGTTTACTGGGGTGAAGTGCGGACAAGCAGAGGTATGCACCGAGGCAGCTAGGGCCAGTTAGGAGGAGAGTCCTTCCCACCTGCCAGGAGATGGTTCCTCCACCAACGAACCGGGGGGATAAGGAGGCAGCGCATCCATCACAGGTTTCCCAGCTCATCTTGACCTGGGTACCAACTCCTCTGGGCCACCCACCACCTCACCAGCACACAACTCACACCTTCCCCGAGGTACGGACTGTCTCGACATGATGCTCTGTCGTGACAAAACCATAAGCCCAAGGGCCCCTGGTGCCACGGAAATCCCAGTCACTGAAAACAGTGGTGATGGATAAGCTGGGCAGGACTGGTGGGAAGAGTTATGGGCCCATTTGGGGATGTCCTACTGGCAGTATGGAAGAAGGGAAAGGAAAAAGAGGTCAAAACCCAAAATCATGGGGAAACAATGTTTCCAAAATCACAGAATCACAGAACTGTAGGGGTTGGAAGGCACCTCTGGAGATCATCTAGTCCAACCCCCCTGCCAAACCAGGGTCACCGAGAACAGGTGGGACAGGAAAGCACCCAGGTGGGTTTTAAACATCTCCAGAGAAGGAGACTCCACGGCCTTTCTGGGCAGCAGGTTCCAGTGCTCTGTCACCCTCAAAGTTTCTCCTCACGTTGAGATGGAATTTCCTGTGTTCCAGTGTGTGCTTATTGCCCCTTGTCCTGTCACCGGGCACCACTGAGAAGAGTCTGGCCCCATCCACTTGACACCCACCCTTTATATATTTATAAGCATTGTTGAGATGCCCTCTCAGTCTTCTCTTGTCCAGGCTAAACAGACTCAGGTCTCTCAGCCTTTCCTCATAGCAGACGTGCTCCATTCCCTTGATCATCTTTGCAGCCTCTGCTGGACCCTCTCCTGTCCTTCTTGAACTGGGGAGCCCAGAACCGGACACAGTGCTCCAGACTGGACCATGCTGGCACATTTTCCATAAAAGCCTTTTCCCTGCAAATACAGGAGGGACGCAGGGAACAGGAGAATAAATCTGCATAAAACTGGCATAGTTTTGACTTCCAATGTCATCTTCTGGCATCCCTAAAATAAAAGGGGGGTGACGAGCAGCAGGAAGGATGGAAACCCAACTGCGCAGAGTGATCACAAGCATCCCGTGTCTCACAGCGAGGAAACCCAGCCTGCTGCCTCTGCCAAATTTCTATCAGGGGCTAGGGTGGGACAAAAGGTTTGTGCCACCAAACCACGATTTGTATTGTTTCAATTTTGCTCTTTTCCCTTGGAGTCACTCCTCCGATTCAGAATCTGTACTATTTTAAGCAACTCTGCTTAAAAAAAAACAACAAGATTTAATGCCTGTTTGGGCTGCCCATAAAAATCTTTTCCACTGGAACAAAGATTTAAACCTGTGACTCAAAATTAGTTTACAATGGGGGGCTGATTATCAAGAGGACCAGAATATCCTCTGATTACAAAAATATTCACCAGGCTTTCCTGAACTTTACATGGTGGTATTAACTCAAGGGCTTGTTTAGCTGCATGCAGGCGATACCGGTTGTCTTTGACACAGGGAAAAAAATGTATGTATTTTATGATACAGAAAAAGAGCAGGTACGCGTGTGTGAATGTGTGCTATGTGCACCCATACATGCACATACATGCACGAACACACACATCCTTCTGATTATTGTCAGCAAAAGAGCTACAGGAAAGAAAAACATGAAATCACAAAAAACAAAGGTTGGAAAGGATCAAAGGATCCACTCCACCTGCTTGCCTCAAGAAAAACAAGCCTAATTAAGGCACTTTTTAAAAATTATTATTATTTGTCTATTATGGTGGCAAGCATCATGGGGGAGAATCAGGGCTGTATTTGTACGAGTCCTATGCAAATACTTAAGGCAGTCTGGAAGAGATCTATAGTCTACCAGGCTTCAGTTTAAACTGATGTAAACCCATAAGAGTACCCTATATTCAGTGTAGCTTAAACCTATTTGTTTTAAAGACTTATTTCTACTGGTACAATATTTATATGCAGATAAATTATTAAAAAAAAAGGGGGAGGGTGGGTAGGCAGGCTGGCAGCAGCCCAGGTGGAGGCTCAACCACAGCCCTGGTCTGGGAATGCCCATCCCGGCACCATCCGTAGGAAACATTTCCCAAGCTCTTCTCGTTTTTGGGAGGGCTGGATGAGTTATAACAGCTCCTCATCCCAGGCCTGTCTGTGCAGGTCCCTGGGGTGAGTTCTGCCTCAAAGCCTTGCACCGGTGACAGCCATCGGTGCCACCTCCCAACCCGCCCTGCGCTGGCAGCTCCGGCACAGCCGCCGGCCGGGGAGAAACCCTGCCCTTGCTGACGAAGCTCGGAGGGGAAAGCACGCGTAAAATGCCCGGCTCGCTGTTATGCAGCAGGGCAGATTAGATTTTAAGGCAACGAGTCATCAGCTCTGAGCCTACAAACTTGGCTTTATGCATGTCAGAGCAGCATCGTATAATAGAGACGTCCCTCAGTCCCACTGACCCGGATCTGAACCAGCACCCGTGAAAGAGAAGGTTTGGAAGGTTTCCTAGCCCATTTTTTAGGTCCTAGAGCCAACAACTAGTCAGAAGTTTGGTCTCCTGGCAAGCAGAGAGAACATATCCAACAACTGCATCCAAACTTTAAACAAAAAAAAAAATTACCCTGGGGAGCAGAACGCAGTGTAAAACTCTTATTTACAAGTTTTCTAGCCGCTCTTTCATCAGCAGAATTTACTGGAAAAACTCAAAAGCAGTCATCATTTTACAAACATGTTTTGCTCCGCGCAGATCCTCTACCCGACTTTACAGGGAGAACATCCTCAGGGTGGCAGGAGCCGACTGTTCCCCCCCCCGGCAGCTGCAGCGCGCGTCCCTCTTGCCAGGTCAAAAAACCCACCTCTCTATTTAGACACTGTGCAATCATTATTTTGCTAATCACAGGCTGCTCTGCGCTTCTCAACCCGAATTATTATTATTAGGGCTGGCTCAGCTGCCAACACGCCTGCTTTCCAAACACACGGCGCTGGGCTGAAGAAGAAGGATGGGGGAGTTAATCCTTCACTGGTTGCAGCGTAAAGGCAGTGAATGACGTTCTGGCATGTAATTTCTTTCAACGGGAAAATAACGTCTTTCAGGAGGTTTTCCATTTTGACTTAGCACAGAATCACCACAAAAAGAGAAAAAATAAAAATACTGGGTAAGGCAACATAACACATACTATGGCCTTCTTTCAATTCACCAGCTATATTTATCTCTCAACTGCAGCATAGAAGCATATTTCACTTAGAAAAACTTTAGCTGCTTAAAAGAGACACACAAGTAGCAAAGGCCACACACTTCGATACTGGGGGGGAGAAAGAAAAAAAATGTATTTGTTTAGATGCTGTAAACTAGCTGAAATCTGCCACCTACAACTCATCACCAAGCCCTCCAGCGGGTAGGCATGACCTGGGCACAAGCCACCCTGAGCTTGAAATGTTTTGGTAGAAAATTGCTCATATGATCTGGCTACTTTTTAGCCATCTATTTCACTTTCACACACTTTTTTTCTTTTTTTTTTCCTGAAACATCTGCCTTTGACCAGGCCCAGACACAGGACACTGGCTAAGAAAAACACAAGCATCTGCCCCAAGTCTACCATACTTGAGCCCAAAAATGTAGGACCAGCAGCATCACAAGCCTCATCATTGAACCTGGGACAACGTGCACGGTGACTCTTTACCAGGGAGAGTAGTGATAGGACGAAGGGTAACGGTTTTAAACTGAAAGAGGGTAGATTTAGACTAAATCTTAGGAAGAAACTCTTTACTGTGAGGGTGGTGAGGCACTGGAACAGGTTGCCCAGAGAAGTTGTGGATGCCTCATCCCTGGAAGTGTTCAAGGCCAGGCTG
>KZ505777.1:890444-903210 GCA_002844005.1 Limosa lapponica baueri | reverse complement strand
AAAAAAAAAAAAAAAGGCTGTGCAAGCAAAGCCACCCAAACAACCCTCTTGCTGCAAGGCTGGTACAGCCAAGAATAAAATGGCTGCTGTTCAGTGATTTTGAGCACGTTCTTCAGATCACCAACATCAAAGTGCTTCCCCATTTCAGATCCCGCCGTTTCTGTAATGGGAAGCAGTCGGAACACTCGGCTTTATCGTCTACGAGTCTGCCTCTAAAAGAGGCTGAGCTTTGCAGCGCTCACTGGTCACAGGGAAGCGGACGAGAAGCTCAAGATGAGCCAGCAATGTATGCCTGCAGCCCAGAAAGCCAACCACATCCCGGGCTGCATCAGAAGAAGCATGGCCAGCAGGGCGAGGGAGGTGGTTCTGCCCCTCTGCTCCACTCTGGTGAGACCTCACCTGGAGTACTGCGTCCATCTCTGGGGCTCTCAGCACAAGAGGGACATGTACCTGTTGGAGCGGGTACAGAGGAGGGTCATGAAGATGATCAGAGGGCTGGAGCACCTCTCCTATGACGACAGGCTGAGAGAGTTGGGGTTGTTCAGCCTGGAGAAGAGAAGGCTTCAGGGAGACCTTATAGCGGCCTTCCAGTATCTGAAGGGGGCCTACAGGAGAGCTGGAGAAGGACTTTTTACAAGGGCATGTAGTGATAGGATGAGGGTAATGGCTTCAAACTAGAAGGAGGGAGATTTAGATCAGATATCAGGAAGAAATTTTTCACTGTGAGGGTGATGAGGCACTGGAACAGGTTGCCCAGAGAAGCTGTGGACGCCCCATCCCTGGAAGTGTTCAAGGCCAGGTTGAATGGGGCTTTGAGCAACCTGGTCTAGCGTCAAGTGCCCCCCCATGGCAGGGGGCTTGGAACTAGATGATCTTTAAGGCCCCTTCCAACCTAAACCATTCTATGATTCTATAAGTGGGAAGCGCTGTGCAGGATGTGCCCCCAGCTCCATTTAAAATCCCCCCTGGTCCCAGCGCTGCCCGCCTGCTCTCCCCGGGGGTTGCTCAAACTGAGCCATCACCATGCATGCAGAAACCTGCCTGCTCAACCATTCGTTTATGTGCCCAAAAGCCCTCTGCCATCAGGGTACAACAGCCCTTGCAAGACCACCACAACCTGGGGCCAACATCCCTCCAGGGAAAAGAAACAGGGTTGAAACCAGGTGGAAAAAGCCCTCCGCTTGCAGCAAGACAGAAGGCTGCTAAAGATAACAGCAGAAAGGTAAGAGAGGTAACAGCAGGAATGCAGAGCCAAGGCTTTGAGTGTAGATTGCAACCACCAAGGAAGGAAGGGGAGCCCAGGCCACCTCTTAGCATCACCAAGCCCCGGATGCAAGGGAGAAGCACTACGGCCATTAACCCCAATTTTATTCTTACCATCAGATCCAAGAAACATCTACTCAGCCACAGCAGTTGCAATCTGGGGTGGGCAAAGGAAGCCAAATGTGTCAGGCTGACATTCATTTAGAGAGAAGAGAAACAAGAGCAGCTCCGACTCCCTCGTTCCTTTTTTTTTAAGAAATAAGGAGCACAGGTGCAGCTGCTCCTCGAGCCATGAACTCTCAGGTGTGCAGAGACACAGGGTGCTCGGCGGACCTGCCCCAGCAACAGAAATGAGAAGACACGCAGAAGAGAAATTATAAAACAACCTGGAGAAGAAACGTGGATGAGAAGGTAAAGAACGAAAAGCCAGAATAGAAAAGAAAGGAGAAAGAAGGTAAGAAAAAAGGGAAATATGCCTATGAAAAACACCACAGGCATAAAACTCAAACATTAAGTGGAACAGAAAAAGGGAAGCGGAAGGAAACTAGGAGGAGGAAGCAAAGTTACAGCTTAACAGGCAACGATGCTTTCACACATATGTTTGTATATATATAAAACCACATATAAAAGTTACTTGGATATAGATATATACATACATGCACAAGTAGAAAACCTGTGCCGCACTTTATCTGCACTGCCCTGAATAAAAGCAAAGACTTCACCACCGGCCACTGGCCCTGACAGTCTTCACCTGCAGGGAGATGCTTTCTGCAGCCTTCTCGTACCGAGCTGGCTCCCACGTTTACTGCTCTTCAAAGCTAAAACAACACAGAAGCCATGTAAGAAAATCCATATTACAGCAGCACATTGATGGCCATCACGTCTCCATCGTGTGCGCAGACAGCCACAGATCCCCAGGATGAATTACCACTGCTATTAGCTATTGGGATTACATATAGCACCACCAAGAGCTTGGGATACCAAATGTGACTATGCTGGACGTTATATAAAAATAGAATAGAAAGGCCAGTCTCTGTCCCAGAGACCAAACGACCCAGGGTAAAACCAAGATATAGGTAGAAAGTATAAACAAGTAAGGCAGGCTGACCAGAGTGGAGCAAAAGACATGCCAAAGGAGATAACATCATCTGACCATACATGGCAATCCTGGATGGGCACATCTAAAAATCTTGCTTTAGACAGGAAGCCGGGAAGGGGTGAACCACAACAGAGAATAAGCAAAGACCCACCCATTCCCTGTTCTCTGAAATCCCACTTAAACCACTAATGGAAATGGTGTAAAGATCCCCCATCACTGAAACAACCAGCAGTAAGTAGTAACCCACATCAGAACCACCACATCCATCAAACCACACCGAGAACAACCCCTAGCTAACGTGGCCACAACGTCCACCATCATCTTGACTTCATGATACCTCTTCTGCATCGCTTGCTTGTTCAAATATCACATTTTGGGACATATAAAACAGATGGAGACCAAGAGGCATACATGAATTAACTTGGAATCTATGAGCCCATCCACAAGGTCATAAAGGAGGCAATGTAATTAAAACAAAAAAAAAAAATTCAACACATCAGCTCGACAAAATAGCTTGCTTTGACCTGTTAATGCAACAGTGTGTTACAAACCAGTCTTGTGTATGCAGAAAATTCCTGGTAATTAACCCTAGTTTAAAAGGGGTGAAGAGAGGAAAGGGAGGGCCGGGTTAAGGATGTCTGGGCACGTACCTCAATCTTGCTATTTCCTCATTTTTTTTATATTCTGAAAAGGCACAAATCACTGCAGGTAACCGGGATTACAGTCAAATGTACTTTCCTCAATGCTCGGTTTAAACACTGCATTCATCACCAGATTATCTTTCGGGCAGTGTACTAAGTGATGAACTAACATCTGCTACATGTTATTTCTCCTCATTCCTCCAACTCAGCAGTGGAGGGTCTTGTTTTGCTTGTGTGTTCCTTAACTGTCTTTAAATGTTACACAAAATGGTGCTATATATTTAGAAAAAGGACGTTCAGTAGCACATACCTTGCACTTCCAGCAGAATATGAGGATGTTTGTGGAGGTCCTTATCTCCTGGTGTTGCTCAGTCCATGTGAAACTGGACTCTTACAGAGCAGAGGTTCATTTCCTTGCAGAAAGCTCCTGGTCTTTGGCACAAAGCTTTAAGCAGTCTTTCTGCTACCTGATGCAAAATAGGGAGCACCCTAGAAAGAGAACAAAAGACCTCAAAACTTATCTGTATTTCCAACAGAAGCCAGTGTAGAAAGACATTGCAAGCTGCCCACGCAGCGGAGGACATGGGCTGCAGCTTTCTCTACTGCTTGGAGCTTCCTTCTCTTGCAGGCTCCCTACACAGGTATATCATTGTTGATGTCAAGCCCAAGTTGAGAACTCTCCTCAGGAAGATGGGGCTGCACCTCTTAATCAGCCAAAGATGACAGAAACACTGTCACTGCTAGAGAACAGCTTATCACCAGAAGAAATTCAAGAGTGCTCCTAACCCACCAATTCAACTGACCAGTTGTGGACGTGTACCATCAGCCAACAGGGCCAGTGCAGCAGTGGAAGACTCTTCAACTCCTTCTTCATATGCCCATCAGCTCTTCTGCACTGCTAGAGCTCAGCTTCAGAGAGCTGCTCCTCATCCATAAGCCAATGGTGTCCAAGAACTCAGCTCCCTGGCAGCAGCTCGGAGCAAAAAGATTAAACAGAGCTACGGATCACCTTCATGCTATGCTCATTTGAGACTGGGTCACCTGGCCAGGTCACCTACTGCAAGGCCAGTGTGGAGCTCCAAGCATGGAGACTGGTGGGAAAAGGCAACCTCATGGCTTCTCCTGTGGTACAAGCCACCTCGAAGAGCTTGGACATGACTTCAAGCTCCTTATTCTGGTGGCCCCGCCACTGTGGAGGGAGGTCGGGAGCCTCTCTGAGCAGACCCACTCTGTGGGCCAAGCCTCTACTGAAACTGCAGCTGCATGAGCTCAGCCTTAACGCTTGCCAACTCCTAATGGGCATCGAAATCCCTTAATATCTTCAAATTAAATATTAATCTTATAAGCAGTATTTCATGGGTCTACAGGCTCTGTCACCCTCAGGGAGGCCTAAAACAAATTTAGCCCAGACTTCCAAGACATTCGTGAGAGCATGGCTCCCAGGATCCCACACACCAGCCGCTTCCCTGATGGTATCTCATACCTTCATGAGCTTTAGCTGTCTTTTTTCTGCCACAGTGGAAATAACAGCATTTTTACCTGCTCAGTATCCAGATTTTCTAAGCAGAACAAGATATAAGTGTTTGTCACTATGAACATCAGCACTCCTAATGTTACTAGAAGAAGGTAAAATGCGTTAGCAAGACCAACTGTAAGCTCTCCCAGTCACGGTGGATCAGGACAGGTAACCACAGGTTGTTTGATCCCTCCATACATTCCTCTCCCATGCCACCTTGCTGTGTTAGCTGCTAATTAAGGGATGCACAGAACTGAAATCCTATTTCCTGTAACCTGTCTCACAAAATATTCACTAAAAGGTACTGAGAACATCCTGCAAAACAACGTCTTGGCTAAAAGTCTCTCAAGGCATCAAGATTTATAAGAAAGGCAGGAACACTGGGTACCAAAAGTAGTTTACAGTCTACAACACCAAGCAATATAATGTTATGCTTTATGCTAATGGACAACATCTTGAGCTCTGAAGAGGCTACTACTACCTGTCTGAAAGATGGTTACCACCTAGTAACCTGTAAATTGTACTTGATGTGCTAATCTTTAAAATTATAAAATTATTGCAAACCTCTCTTCCCTTCCCCTTTCCCTCCTGTTCCTCCCCCATATGAAGAATGGCTGCCAACGACGTATGAAGGTGAAAAGCCAGTACTTGCTTTTACCTGCCACACTAAGCTAGGAGCTAAGGAAAGTTTTATTTCCAGCCCTCCAACACTTGCAAGATCCCATATAGCTACTTGGTGATAAGTTTTCAAAAGCCTTTTTCCTGCCCAGTTGCGTCGGTTGTAGCCACCAGACCTCCCCCCTCCAAGACAGCAGCCTACAGAAGTCACCGTTGCCATTTCCAACCATGTCAAGCAGAAGTGCAGGACCTCAACAGTTTCCATGAAGCTCTGAGTGTCCAGTTGACATCAGGGCTCTACTGTCCTACGCTGTGAACAACCGTACAAAAGGCAGCGTCTGCCCTGGTGTGTTCATAGACGAAAGAAAGAGTGGAAGGGGAGGCAAAAGAAGTGGCTTTCCGAGGGCACAGCCCCCAGATCCTACCCACAGTGAAGTACTAGGAACCCCATAATCTAAGCAAGCTACTTGCAACCAGCAGGGCTGGTGGGTCTTAATACTAGCTACCAAGAGAGGAAAACATTTCAAGATGAACTTCTCTCTGCTCCAGCTTCTCAGACTGCAAAGAGAAGCATCTTCCTTCCCCTCTGACTCTGCTCATCTTAATTGTTTTTATTTGCTAATCTTGTGCATTCATGACAGTTGGGCCTCCTTCCCTCCCCTTCCACAAACGGAGACTTGAAGCTCAGCTTTTCACTTTTTCCTCGGTAACCACAGAAACGGAGAAGTGCTGGTGGGAAGAACCCTCTGGGGTCTCCGGTCCAACCTCCCAGCTCGTAAACAAGGCTGATTATTTCCCTCTGTAACATCAAACACGCATACTTTTTTGTTAGTATTTGTATATAATCTAGTAGCAGCCTTTTTAACATTTAAGAAAAATACAAAGCTTTGCCCCCCCCCTCCACTCTCAAAAACAAACTGAGTAGAACCACAGCCAGATGTGAGATACCTGTAAATTAAATGATCCAGCAATTCACATAGCAAATGCCATCGTCTAAACACCAAGCAGCTTCTCAATTGCTGCAGAACGAAGTTCTTGGCCTTTGCTCCCCCGTGACCATTTCTGGGAAAGTGTATTTCAGACCTTCCTACTCTTATGAAAGAGGAGAAAAAAAATAAAGAACCCATAATTATTTAAATAAGTCCAGAAATGTTAGTAAATACTTCCAAAAGGATGTATGGTAGCTTTTTGCTCTGCATGCTAAATTACAGGTCATTGCACTGACAGGTGTGACCACCTATTTACAGCATCAGCTGATGCACAAAGGGATTTGGTATATCACACCTAGGGTCTGATGGAGGAGGGTTACATAAATATAATATAAACTCTATGTCTGTAACACAGCTAATATTAAAAAGAATCTTGTTACCCAATTTTAATATTAGCAAAGAGAGACCCGTGCTATACCTTTTTCCATGCAGGGGTTGTAAAGCGAAGGATTTGCGCACAGCCTGGGCTTTGGCCATTGCTCCACATCCCACAGGCTCAGGCATGAGCCCAGGGCTGCCGTCTCCACCACGTGGACCAGCACACACAACATCAGACGTATGTCAGCGATGCACCACTGACAGAGACAGCCATACCCGATCTGACACCAAGCTGCAAGGACACAGCACCCAGCTGAAAGCTGGCCAGGAAAAGCCACCTTTCCTAAACCTACAGAGGCAGGAACACTCCAGCCTCTTACACCACTCATTCCTTGCAGAACTTGCAAGCCCACTTGGGCATTCCGGACTCACCCCCAACCTGGCAAGGAACTGCACAAGGCAATGCAATGCAATTTTGGCCAGGAGTTGGCTCAGACACTGTTGTCAAGAAGAGATAGTTAAAATCTAGGCCTCAAAAAACAAAGTGTTATGTCAATGAGGAGTTGTAAGTTGTTGCTTTTTTTTTTCCCCTCAAAAAAATCATCTTAAGTTGTTTTTTTTCTTCTCCTTTTTAAGTCACTGGTAATAGCTTCCCAAGCCCAGCTGAGATTTATTGAGATTTATACAAGACCTCACACGATGCTGCCCCTGCATCATCGGTGAAAAGATCAAAAGTTTTAGTTCTTCTGACTGAGAGGAAAAAAGCGAGCCAAGCAACCTCTTAAATCCAGCTGCTGGGACTTCAGGAAAGGCACAAAATGTCCTGAGACCAAAAGCAAGGAGTACATAATCAGGCAGCCGAGGGGCTGGCCCCTACCTGCTTCTGGATGACACTGAACCTGTAGGATCCCCAAACCCGTGGAATGTATCTGCACTTTGAACACGCTCATCAGAAGAAATCCATCCAACCAAGCATGGTTAACTGGGGACAGAGGCACCAACACTAAGCACGAAACGCTGAATGGAGGCTTTTCCAGCCCAACACCACTTGGATCCCTGCTGGAGCCAAGGAAATGACCTAGGACATAGAGACATTTCCATTTCTTCAGCTCAGACTGTGGCCTCCTCCGTACTGCACCCCTGCCAGTCCAAATGCAGCAGTCCTGCTACCTTGCAAAAATCCCCTGAAAGAGCTTATAGCAGTACTAACACAATGGCTTCCATCAGTGCAAGGAATCGGGATGTTGCACCCACACCAAAGGTGTCACCGGCATGATATATCCCTTAACCAGCTCAACTCCACCGATGAAGCTGAAGTGCAGGCCGGGCATCCAACCAGCAGTTATCCAGGGAAGGTGGGGAGTACAGAAAGGGTGTTCAGAGGAAGCCAAGAAGAAGCGTGGATCATGACAGCTGGATGGAGGGAAGACGACGGTGGGTGGTTAGGATGATTGGACCGGCGTTTTCCTCCTTAAAATCCCTGCACTGGCCTGCTTCGGAGCCTGGGGGTTCCCAGCACATCCCACATTGTGCTGAGGGCCTCCACAAGCGGTTGCACAGACTACACAATGGGATGTGGTCTTGCCTCTCCCACCCACCTCTTCTCTCCACTTGCCCCTACAGAAGCAGCCTACAGCTGTGGGCACTGCTCTTGCGGTAGGGACCTCCTCTTCCTAAATCAGGGGAGAGCCTTTTGGGATTTCCTTTAGGCTCCTCTGCCATTCACTCCTACCTCCAAGAGAGAAACTGTGACCCACACCTGGGGAAGCCCCCAGCTTGTCAATGAAGACCATGGTGATGCCGTCCTCTTCCCCGGTGAATCTCTCTATGTCCTGCAGTTCTTGGCCATGCACACATTTTGGCACTGGCTACTCCTGATCAAAGCATGGAAAGAGATGACTCTCAAACATAAAATGCTGTCTTCCAAAACATCTCACAGCAATGACCCTCTCCCATGCAAACACACAGTCCTTCCACGGCTTTGGGCTGCTATTTCTCACCAGGGTGCTCTGCACACCCCATCTCAGCTCAGCCACCCTCCAGCAGCACAGGTCCGGTCCCCAACACCCCCAACAACCCAACCTCATACTGGGGGAAAATGGCCAAACCTCCCCTCTGCCTCCCCCCCTCCCTGCCTCATGAGCTGATGTGCAGGAACCTACCCAATAACTGTTATACAGAACTTTTTCTACTGCTTTTTCCGACTCGGGTTTTAAGGCAGAAATGACTGAGAGAGAGAATCCGCCCCTTCTCTTGGCAATTTGTTCCAGTGGCTAATCACCCTTGCCATTAAAGACCTGTGCCACATAGAAGCCGGTTCTAGCTCTGCCTGTCACCGCTGCGTCTGGGAGCCCTTTGCTGCCTGATGTCCTACACCAGCAGCAATCCACGCAGGGAGCACTTTTCCTTCCAGGTGATGGGGGCTGGAACTGCAGCGTCTACTGACAAATACAAGATATCAATAGCAGTGAAGATGTGGCAGCATAGAGTCGGTGGGACAAACCCTGCCTGGAAACCCTGGGTGATACTCAACCAGCCTCTGATTTGCAGACTACATCTCTGCAACAATATCTGAATTCATGTAAAGAATGATACCATCCAGGGATGCATTAAAAGGCATTTTGAGACCATACAGATCTGGATGCCTGCTCCATATGGCTGGCCGGTCCCTGTGTCCATGTCACCCTGCAGACTGCTGAGCAGAGCTGATGCACCAGGTAACCATCTCGTTGCTTCTCATCCGTCACCCTTGGAGCGACAGGGAAAAAGCACGACCAGCCAGCCCCATCCTAAACAACCTCTGGCCCTTGCCAGAGACAGAACTGAGGGAAGACTCAGGAACGCTGATTTATCGCAGCACTGATAACTCCAGAAAATGCTGTCCTCCACTGAACCGTACCAATGAGGCAACAAACAGCGGGTGCTGCATCTCCAGGTATAAATAACCCACGTGCAGACGTACAGCCGTATTGCTTGCCAGGGCACTAAGCACTTTGCCACATAAGACAGACCGCCTCAGGAAGAGATGCAGCTGTGACAAAGGAAAACATGCCCCACATGCCGTGCTAAAGGGGTCCAAGAGGTGGATTACTTCTTTATTACCTCCTCAGCTTTTCATAAATCTCGCCAGGAACTATTGCAGGTGTGCGGTATGAAAGCCACCAGCCAGCGAGGAGGCAGAAAATAACACACCGTGCTTCAAAATAAGATCTGTATCACCTTGCTGCAAACAGGCAGAAGCTTCCTGACCAGGTACGCGTTTCCCTCTCGGCTGGTTCCATCTGCAGCTCTGCACCCTTCCTGGCTCGCAGAGCAGGACCTCGGACCAGGCAGCCATCCCCTCGGACCAGGGAGCCATCCCCGAGCCAGCAGCCGTCCCCTCGGACCAGGCAGCCGTCCCCTCGGGGTGGCATGGCCACCACCTCCGCCTCTCCAGCAGTAATGCCCTGAGACCAGGGCTCCACCAAGCCCACTGGAATTGCTTCACTGATGGATATTCAGCCGCAGCGCACTGCACCGCGGGTACCTGACACTAAATTCACATATTGGGAGCAAAAGATGAACCCTCAGCATCCCTGCAAGCAGCAGAAACGCCTCCCAGGTCACGAAAGCCAGTATTTCCCCTTCCCACGGGCTGCTGGTGCTATCGTCTGCACAGACCACTAGGGAAAAAATATAAATTATTTTTTTTTTATTAAGATGTCATACTTGTGAGCCCTGCCTTGCAACTCCTAGTAGAGCTGCACCAACATAATTACAGAAAAAACCTGAAGAAAGAGGCCTGGAGAAAAACAGTGACGCTGTAATAACCCACTGAACATCTTCAGCTGAAAGGTGACAAATGAACACAAGATCCACAGACATCTCAAACATACAAATACAATATTTTTTTTTCCCTAGCCTTGCTCTACAACATCAACACTATGGGTAGCTTCTCCTGCCAGTAATTCCCGCATAAAAGTTAGTGCAATATATACAGCCAGGAACCATAAGCCCTCCTTGTAAAGCATTCTGATTAAAAACAGGAAGATGCGGTTCGAATCTTGCAAAGAATTATGCATAAGCTTCAATTTTAACAGACGAAGTCCTGAATTAACCCAAAACACAGGCTTTGGTCGGGCAGGGGCAGGGAGAGAGGAGCACGGTGCCTGCAGAGCCGCAGAACAGCTCTGCACCGTCGGGAGACACAACTCCCCATCCTCGGGAAAGCCGCCAGCTCCCACCAACCTTATATTCCGGGCAGGAATGTTCACCCAGGGAGCTGATATTCCATTTTACAAACTAATTACAAGCACACAACTCGTTTCTGCAACAGGCCTAAGCCCTCCCTTATTTTCACCCCTGCGGAACGGCTCTGGCATGGCGTGGACGCCAGCCCGCAGATGCCAAGGATGCAAAATCCTTCAGGCCTCCCCGGAACCGGCACAGCCCCTCTCCCAGGGATGCCAGACGTACAGACACAGGGTATATTTTACTCCTAACAGGTACAGAGGGCATTCCCCACGGGCTGACAAACTGCACCTGTACAACTAATTACCTTCACATAACTTAAAAATACACAAAGGCAGGGTCAGATCAATCAGAGCTGTGACAGCCCTAAGCTAGCTGTAAGCCACACTCACAACTTCATGTTGGGTGAAAATGGAGAGAGAGGGGGAAAAAAAAGAAAATAAAGTTAGAGGTGCATTTCTAAAACGATGCAAAGTATGTATAAGATCCCTTGAAACTGCCTGGGGTGTGAGCTGGCATTTACCAGAGATATGCAGCACAAAAGACCGGTCCACGTGCTTGGAAAATATACATATTTATTAACTCATC
This sequence comes from Limosa lapponica baueri, assembly GCA_002844005.1. Classification (NCBI taxonomy): domain Eukaryota; kingdom Metazoa; phylum Chordata; class Aves; order Charadriiformes; family Scolopacidae; genus Limosa; species Limosa lapponica. The sequence goes on along the minus strand of KZ505777.1, from coordinate 891,948 downwards.
TTGAAAATGACAACAGGAAGGAAACTGGATGTTTACAAGCCACGACTGGGTATCAGACTGTATCCTTATTTCTTACAGTGATGTCAACACTTCAGAGCTCCATTCTTTTTTCATATCCTCATATTTTACAACAACATATCTAAGTGCTCTTACGATAATCCAAACCAGTTGGCACAAACTGACGTTATTGAGATTGTATTTCTGCTCGATGAAGAAATAAATACTCTCATTTCATACAGCCATAACACGCACACAATATGCTGTGCTCTTTGCATTTAGCAATGGCTAATATATTCTAATATACCCCCAGAAAGGCTCTTTTGTTCCAAATCCATGACTTAAATAATGCATATTTTTTGCACATATTAGTAAAAAGGAACTAGCATGGGGTTCACGACTCGCTGTGTCTGACCAGAGAGGTGGACAAGCAAACATGTCTAAACTTGTCAACACGGATGGGATTAAAAAGATCTCACTGAAGGCCTCCAGCATCCTTCAGATACAATTATCGGTTCTGCTGGGATTTCTCCGCACGGCATTTTAAGATGCAGCAACCCACAGTTTAATACATCGAGACCGAAGTCCTAAAGCACCCTGTCAATGAAAACATTTCTTTTTTTATTATTATTTATATATAAAGACAAAATGCGGCCTATTAAACCGTACTTGAAAAATCCCCAGCTTGTTCAGGAAAAGACGGCCGAAAGAAAAACCCTTTGTAAAAAACGGTCTTTGGAGCCTCCAAAGATTCTTCCCGATTTATTCCTCGGCCCCTCGTGCGACCCATCTTAAAATCGGATCGCCCGTATTAACGACGGGCCGGGAAAACTGTCCCGCTCCCCAGATTAAAAGCTTAATTACCCCCCCGCCCCCCGCAGAGAGGCGCAGGCAGCAGCAGCAGGCCGGCTCCGCACGCACCTCCGCGCCGGGGGCCAGCGCACAGCGCGCATCTTCCGCAGGGCGCAAACAAACAGCACTACCCCCAACCCCCCTTCCCCCCGTCCCCCCCCCTCCGCCTCCGGAGGGGGATGGGGACCGCAAGCCGTGACACCCCGGACCCCAAACACCGCCGGCCCCTTATCGCGGCCATTTATTGACGTTGGAAGGCATCCCCGCGCCCTCCGCCTCCCCATCCGCACGGATTTCGGTTTGCCATTGCTATTTTTAGCCCAACGCTTTAAATAAATAAATAAATAAAACGAAAAGCAGTTCCCCCCCCCCCAAATCAGTGGTGAAGTAATAAAATAATAATAATAATTATAAGGTAAAAAAAAAAAACAACAAACAAAACACCACAGAATATAGAAATTTAAATAATAAAAACACAGCCATGCAAACAGCCTCCCCTCACCCCGCCGCCGCCAACGGCAGCCCCGGTACTCACCGCGGCCCCCCCCTCCCCGGGCAGGGGTCCGGCGGGCCGGCGGCGGGGCCGCGGAGGGGCGCGGAGCGGCGCGGGCCCGGCCGCTCACGTTGAAAAATAAAATAAAAATAAAAATAAATG
>KZ505777.1:877999-889931 GCA_002844005.1 Limosa lapponica baueri | reverse complement strand
GCTTGTTTACGGTGAGGGTGACAGAGCCCTGGAACAGGCTGCCCAGGGAGGTCGTGGGGTCCCCTTCTCTGGAGATCTTCAAGACCCACCTTGATGCAGTCCTGGGTAATGTGCTCTGGGCAACCCTGCTTAGCAGGGGAGTTGGACTAGATGATCTCTAGAGGTCCCTTCCAACTCAGTTGGAAGACAACTCAATTGGAAAACAATTCCGTGATTCCCCCAAACTCCCTGAGTTTACTTGCTAAGAGAAAACATAGATTTTTTTAAAAAAATACCCCGTTCTCCCAGAGTTCAAGTGCTGCAATGTCATGGATGTCTCCAAATAATCACATGAGAGGAGGGATACAGGCATCCCACGTATGAGTAGAGAAAGCAGCTTCACAATCCTCGAAGTGCTGGAAGAAACACCAAAAATGCAGACCAGGCTGGAGCCTGGTGAAACAGTAAAACAAAAGCAAATCTCCAGTATATGGGCAAAACAAACTTTATTTTCATTTTTTTAAGTTGTGGGTTTTTTTGGGTTTTTTTTAACAGACTAAGTAAAAATGAAATGTATCCTTCTCGATTCCAGGCTGGAACTGAAACCAAGCAGAAGCTTCAATACCGCATGATTATTTCCCCCTCTCCCTGCACTGTCCAGGAGGGAACCTTAAAATCCTGCTGGGCCCGCACCTTTGCAAGGACACGGGAGCTGCGGCGCGTCCCTCCTGCCATGTGCACAACCTGTTGGTACCAGCACGGGTTGTGGTGCCCGGTCTGGGAGCTGCCGCGACCACCTCAGGCTCTGCGGAGAGCAGCCTGTGTCAGGCACGGGGAGATTTGCAATGGGATGCTGAAACCGTGGGTAGCACGTGCTGTTTCATTTAATGAGGAAAATACGATCCCAGCTCCCCTACAGTGCTTTGAATATTGCAATAAAAAGCACTACTCAAAACCCAGTCATTACTGGAGAAGCGACTGCTGGTGGAAAAGGTACAAAATTATGGTATAAAATGTGGCTTTATCCAAACTACAGTTCTGTGGTGCTGCAGTTTAAGCAAGATACAGTAAGAGAGATCAGAGCCCTCCTTGACCAGGCAGCTGGAAGGTCTTTGTGCCATCCCCTCCTGCAGCAGGAGAGGGGTGGAAGAGATTTCTTTGGGCCATACGCCCTACAGCTGGCTGGAGACCAAGTCCCTGCCCAAATGACCTCCTGAGGTCAGTGAATTTGGGAGAAAGACCAAAATCTGCAGTGACTCGTGAGACCGAACGCTCATTTTGTAGCTGAAAAGAGCCCGAGTGCCAGAGCAGCTTGACAAGCTTTTTTTCGCCAGGCCTGTTCCCGCTCCAGAGTTTGGCATGGTGGCATAAAGCTATTGCTCTGGCATAAGTATTGCCCTTAAATGGGGCCCTGATGGCTCCTTCACAGCTCCCGGCTGCCAGAGCAGGAGAGAAATATGTATCGAATAGCCCTGAAAATTGAGTTTTCATTCCTTTCTCCCTAGGACTCCCTTCCGCAGCAAAGCACACACAGAATCTGCTGTTAAACATCAGCCCGAATTAATACTGTTTTTTCCAAATGCCATGGACAGCACCAGCAGCACGGCCATAAATACAGCTCTGTGCACCATGATGGGAGGTGGGTATCTCCATGCACCGTTCCTGGCACAACAAAGCCAGGAAAACGTCATGAAAAAGGGAGTGAAAGCCTTTGCCTGCCTATTTATACACAGAAAAGTCAGACCACAATCACAGGAGCTTATCCAGATGCAGCTCCAAGGAGGGGCCTCTGCAACTGGTTGCAGGAGGTCGTGCTGCTCCCACCCACCATGAGACAGCCCCAGGGTTTGGAAGTCAGGCTCCAGACCCCATAAAAACACACAGACCATCCTTTATACTGTACCCTTTACTTAGTGGGGTGGCAGGGGGGTGGCAGGTGACCACCAAGTGTTTCCCCCAGCGATGGCACGGCTGGAGCCTCAGCAGTCACGGGGGGGCCCCGCTGTTTCCATCACGCCCAGCATCTGTCAGTGCAGGAGGGAACACAGAGACCCTCTTTCCACAGGCATGTAAAATATGTCTACTGTTCGTATCACTCAGCCCTGCAGCCTTTCTCGTATTCTGAAAATCACCTGGTATTATGGCCTGAATATACTCAATGTGTCAATAAAGCACTTGAGCATAATCGCCGTTACAACAGCTCAGCACACTTACACGGGGCAATTGCGTTGCTCTAAGTTCAGCCCTGCAAGTTAAACATGGCAAAGACAAGGCCAAATGAGGCAGCGCACTCATTCAAGGCCAGGAGAAGATCTGAGGCAAAGATCAGGGGTCAGGCAGCCACAAGGCTGTGCCAGCTAAAGGCTTCTGCCCTCCAGTGCTCTGCTACTGCTTCTCCACCTGTAGCCCCACCAGCTCTGCCGGCTGCACGGATCACATGAGTGCTCCTTAATCCCCACCAGGCAAAGCTGGCCAAGCTAGGTGAAGCGCCGGTGGAGCCAACAAAATCTGTGACGTGCTCCTTGCGGTTAGCACAGCACAGAGGTGACAGCCTCCAGCTGGTGACCACAGACAGCTGGAAAGCGAAGTGTCCTCCGCCTGGGCAGGTGGATGAAGCAAGGCTGGGGCAAACCACCACACATCCCCCACCCCCCAAAACATGGGTCATCAAGAAGCACAGCAGAAAAAACAGCTGAGAATGTGTAATTATAGTAGTAATTACACCTTCCCCCATCCAGGGATTAATCTTGTTTCAGGTTAATTCTGGAACTGCCCAAAAACCTAAGTCTTCTCAGAAGCTCAGAAGAAAGGGCTAGGTCGTTGTATCTGCTCCTCTCCTGCTAGAAGCCATCATTTCACATCAGCCTGCCCATAAAGGCATCAAGTTGAGCATCAGTGTCTTGTCCTCACTTCACCTTCTTGGATATTATCTTGGAACTTTTCTCCTCTGAAGGTTAGAAACCACCTAATTTCCATCCTGAATGCATTCGAAGCCTGTGTACAACCATTTGCTCTGCAAGCAGGTGTTAAGATTTGACACAGCCAGCTCTTCTCCTCACCCTTATACATATCTCCCTGCTGTATTTACCAATATCAAGTTCATTCTGTGATAAAATATTAACAGTACAGGGCAATCATAATTTATTTCTACTCCCCATTTTCTTAATTTAAGTACTTGTATTAATCTAAAGAAATGCATTCCTGTCCCCACACAGTGATCCATCTCCAGGCGATGGTGACTCACCTGTGATTTTGATGGGGATGAAGCTCTGAAAGTCAGGAGCAGGTGACAATATAGAGCAGAAGCAAAGACCAGAAACTTTCTGAAGCTACTGGAAAGAATTCCACTGCCTTCCATGTGCTCTCAGCGGTGAATATAAGACAAAAAGTAGGGAAGGGAAAGGTTTTAGTGTGGTGGCTACTCAGGTGTATAAGAAATATCCCCGTCCAGAGTTATGGGAGCAGATTACATCATCATCGTTGCCAGTTCCACTCCCCAGAATTTATGTAATTTCTTTTTTTTCCAATAGAATTATGTAATTAGATTTCTGCCTGTCCGTTTCTTCACACAGATTATCCATAAACATAGGCTGGTGCCTCTCTGAGTGACTATTTTGAGTGTAAAGAAAGATAATGGGTAAAGGAAACAAAGATGATCTGTTCCGTAACACAGCTGTGTTAATGAACCTGGGCTCAGTTTTGCTAGGGCCCCAAAACTGCCTGATGCATCCTTCTCTGCAAGCCTGTAGGGAAGATGTTTGGCAAATAATTGGGAGCACGTTCCAGGGAGCAGGAGATTTCTTAAGGCTCTGTTTCAGGGCAGCTTAGTGGTGACTCCAGAGCAGAGAAAGAGGAAGCACAGAAAGAACAGAGTTGTCACTGATGGCCCAACTAAGGGAGCATGTAACTCAGATGCTCCATATATTTCCCAAGTTTGTGGATTTAAAAAAAAAAAAAGTGACATTTTAAAGTGATACCTTTCTGAGTCTGCAGCAAGACTACACTAGTAGGACAGAGAGGTGCAAAAACTCCATTTGAGATTACGTAGAGCATTTAAGATGACTAGCCTGAATGTGACTTATGAAACAAGAAAGCAGTGGAATAAAGTGAAACCAAATGTCTGCATTACTACATTTGTGTTGGACTGATGGGATGGCAAGTAGATCCAGAGATGATGCTTGAGTGCGGGGGAGAGTGAACAAAACTGTGAGCTCGAGGTTTAGTATCAGTAGCAAAAAAACAAACGTTTTGAGAGAAAGAAAAGAGAACTCAAGAGAGAGAGAGGCAGCACCATTCGGGGCCCAGCCAGATTTCCCAGGAAGGCCCCTGAGAAAGGGACTGACCAAGTCCTTGGGGAGAAGGAGTCAAGTTTGTTTGTTTTGTGTGAAGGGCAAAAGATCAGGACAGAAGTTACAAGCCTGGGACAGGAAGTGGAAAGTGGTGCTGTCAGCAGGGATAGAAAACCCAGAATGTGAAGACATCATCAGATGAGAGGTAGGAGTCATAGGTCTGGTCACAGGAGACAGTGCAAGTCTGCTGAAGCTAATGGTGCAGCATTAGGGAGATGTCCCACACCTAGTGTGGTGCACCAAGGGGATGGCCACCAGGAGATGTTTGGCTTGAAATGTGAATGAAGATACCCAGCTATGGGGATGTGGAGGTACAGGGTTCATTGATTCAGGTTTCTTGGGCCCTGTGAAGAGAGGAGGAGACCAGGAGAGCCCTGTGCACCCAGCAGTGCCCACATGAGGACTATATGTCTCAACAGCAGCAGAAGACACACAAAGCAGGTAAAATGCCACCAGCCTCCAGAGAAGACCCTCACGTCTGCTTCCCCCTTTCTGAAGCACTCGGCTCCTGGGAAAACCCTGCCCTTCTCACACAAGGATCCTGTTACTAAAGAGGAAACTGTTTAACTTGTCGGTTATTCCTTGGCACCTGTGATTGTGTTAGACATTATAAACAGGTTGGACCAGCCAAGCTAGCGTAAACCACTGTGGTATCCCCAGGGTCCTTCCCTTTCTGTTTACAATCTTTTTTAGCCTTTACATTAATCTGTCCATCTATAACAAATATACAACATTCATGTGAGCGATTTTCAAGGGAGAGTGACACCGGCAGCCCCTGAATTGTCACAACGGGCGTGTGGACACAGCCAAGCCATGACTTGTGCTCAGGGGCAATGCACAAGGCTCCTTCAGCAGCAGGATGGGAGCAGGGGTCAGCGTGTGAAACCTCCCCTGGGCCAGGTGTCCCTCTCCTCTCAAGCCCACTTGCTGTCTATGCACTTGCCTTTAGAGTTCCACCTTCCCAAAGTGCTTTTTTAATGATGCTCCCCGCATTCCCTGCATGGGCGCAGCCGTGGGGCAGGCGCTGGGGCTGGGTCTGCTGGGGGCTCAGGCAGGCTGGTTTGTGGCTGCAGGGCTGGCATCTTCCTCAAGGGCAGCTGGGAGACTTGTGCTCTTTTTTAGACAGCTGGTGACGGTGGCACCACTGCCCATGTTTCACACAACGACCCACACAACTCCCTAAGAAGTGGGAGACCTGGTTCAACACCCTCCTTTGCATCTCTTTGCCGCCTGGAGAGTGGCTGCACCCTGGGTGCAATAAGCCACCTCAGCCTTTGTCCTGTGCCGACCCCTTTCTTCCCACCTCCTGTGTCAGAGGTAAAGGTGTCCACTGGAGCAGGACGCTGTCCTGGGATTTGGAAGCCCATTTTCATAGCCACGATGATGCTATTCCTACATTACAAAGCACAGGATTCCCCCTGGGATGGGAATGTGAATATAGCTAAACTGGTTAACAGCCACTAAACAAACTCCACAGGCACTGGAAAAAAGACCTAAGGAGGGAGGGAGAAGTATCTGGTGTGGACATCTGTCATAAGCTGCTCGCCAGCTCACCAGTTTAGTCCCAGAGAGTGTCCCATTTAAGCCCTTACTTCATGATGGACACCTGCGTAGCTGGTATCCTCGCTGTACCAAGAAGAGATTCAACCAATTGCATATTCCAGGCAAAAATTGAAATCAGAGCAGCCACAGTACTCACGAAGGCAGATAAGCACCAGGCTGTGCCCCTTCCACATCAGAAACGATGATAATTAATTTTGCACTGTGCCATGGAAGCCGAAGAAATGGAAACAGTTCACAAGCAGTAGCGATCAATGAAGTCTTATAATGCCCCTAAGATGCATATATATGCTGTATCCAAGTTCACAGATATGTAAACTGAGGTGCAGATATGTAAAATACCCTGCCTGTGGCCATACAGGGAGAGCGCATTGAGTTCTGGCTGGTGTAACTGGGAGGCACTGGAGTCCTGACTCCCAGCGTCCCCTTCTCAGCGCTGGGTGAGAGACGGGGCTGGCTAAGTGAGTGGGATAACCAAGGCTGACATCTCCGCAGTATCATGATTCACAACCCTTGATCGCTGTTAAACAAATCAAAAATGAAATTACACGTAAAGAGATGGGAACTACAGAGCCTAAAAAATGCAAACATGTTCTTCCCCATCAAATCTAATTAGATTTGCCAAAATCAGTGTGCATTGATCTGTGATTCAAACAGTATGCTGATAACAAATTTTCATGATAGACATGGTTATGAAGCTACTTGCCTAGACTATGAATTAGCCCCTTCAGCAGAAGCTCTCAGCACATTTTCTCAGCGCGCTCTTCCACAGACAGCTTTTAATCCCCAAGTCAACAAGCAATCCCATTGTTTAAGGTTTGCCAGGCTCTCTGCTGAGCGTCCAGCAGAGAAGCGAGGCAGGCGGCATATTCGTGTTGACTATCAATCTTCGTTAAAATCAACACACCATTTTTAGCCACCCATCTAAGCAAACCATAGTACGCGCTGGGAAAAGACCTTTCCACTACTAGGCAGAGCAGCTTATTTTGTTGTCAGGCTGCACAGCTTCACCTCGGCAATGATGGGCAGAGAAAACTTGCGTTATGTGAAAAGCATCACATACATAGACCGTCGCTCCAGAAAACCAGCACCACACAGGTCCTGCGTGCTGTTATTTGCCTTCCTGCCAGCATCCAGTCCCTGCCTGCAGGATTTCGGGGTGTTAATTTTTTCCTCAGCTCATGACAGTGAAGCCTCGCCGATCTGTTTGACTGGTTTGTCTTAGAGCCAAATGATCCCAATAGGTACAAGTGAACAGAAGTGAGAAAACAAGGGCAGAGCAGGTAAGTTTTAAAGAGGTCAAAGCAAGTCCTTGAAGTGCCAGGAGAGACTGAAGGACAGGATTTTCCATTTGTGCTCAGTTTCAGCTGAGCGTTGCATCCACTGACATCTGAGAGCTTCTGAAAATGTGCCTCCCCTGAGAGCCAGAGCGCATCAGAGTTTAAAGTTACCCAGAAAAAAATGGCAGAGGGCAGGCAGTGCACTTGTATCTGTCTGTACCCCAGATTTATCCTTTCTCTGCTATCTTTTCATCCAGAAATCGTTACTGCTTCAGGAGAGGAAAACTGCAGCAGGTTTTTTGCCTGACCTTTAAAAGCAATGAGCATCCCCAACCATGTTTGGAGGCAACGGGACCTACAAATGCTCGGCACCTCTGAAAATTGACATACTCTGTGTTAAATCACGTGTAAGAAGACCCACCCTACAAAGCAGACACAACCAGGATGTTGACCACTGAGCATGGGTTGATCAGGGATGTTGTAGAGTCTCCGTCCTTGAAGATATTCAGAAGCCATGATCATGGTCAAAAGGTCATGGCTCTGGGCAGCCTGCTCAAGGTTGGAGCAGGAGGGTTGGACCAGATGACCTCCAGAGGTGCCTTCCAACCTCAACCCATCTGTGATTCTGTGATGGAGAGGGAAGGGCGTGAGGATATCCAGCATACCAGCTATTTCATCATGGCTCACTGTCAGCAGGAGGTAGCTCAATATGGAGATTAATCACCAAGGGTTTGTTGCGGGGAGCAAAGGGCTGGATCATGTACAGCACAGTGGAAATCACTGTGCAAGTCCACAGCTTAGCTTGCCTTCAGCATTTTCATGAGCTCCTTATCCCAAGAGTTATACTTTTTAAAAACTCGATGAGTTACAGCAATGCAGTATGGGCATAGTCATGCTAATATAATTTTTTTCCACCAAGGAAGAAATTATACCAGAATAAGCATTTTTATCCCAGTGGTGTGGGATGGATTGGGGGTCAGTGGGGGGTCCTGGTGCAAAGACCTGCCAGTCTGCACCCTGGCACCCGAGCTCCTCTTGCCCTGACCCAGCTGCACTGCCTGTCCCCTTTGCTGGGTCCCTGCTTCCCACCGGCTGAGCCACAGGCACGCTGCGGCCAAGGAGAAGAGAGAACAGCTTGCCTGTACTTAGGAGGTACCATTAAGATTAACTGTAAGGAAGGCAGCAGCATGGTATCTTTGTGTGGCTAGGAAAAAAAAAAAGGCATCAGCTAAGCTGATTTCGTAAACCAAAGTAAATGGAACATCACAGTATGGATTATATACTTTTAACCTAAACTGCCCACTGCAAGCTGTGGGTTACTGCATTTTCCCACCCACACCAGAATTGTCCACCCGAGGCAGCTACCAGAAGAAAACCCCCCAGCAGAGACAATGCTGGTCCTGAAATTAGTTAAAACTGGAATAGGCTGTAAAACTTCATGAAATCCTGTCTGCCCTTCAGTTTTAAATTGGGTTTGGCTGAACCGGTTTTCAAACTGGCTGGAGAGCCAGGACGGGCCAGCAGGATCACCTCGAGAGGCAGGCGGTGGAACTTGGGCTCCTCATGCCTAGGCTGATGAGAGCAGTTGTCCCCTCTACCAGGGAGGGTGGAGTGCCTTCCCTGATAAAAGGCTGAGCTCAGCAGACATTAAAGGAAGGCTGTTAGTAAAGATCAAAAGGTAGGAATGGGAGATAGAGCTGCAACATTTGCAAAGTTACCAAAGCCTTCCAGTGAGAATGAAGAGATAGATGCTGTGATGCTAAATGAATGGGGCAATCTAGATAATGATATCAGAATTAAATTAATTAAGAGAAGATTAAAGAAAGATTGCAAAATTAAGGTTGTAATCCTGGCCCTGCTGGAGTCACTAAGTGCTTTGTGGTTTGTGTGGTGCTTCGTGAAGAGGCCGAGATTTTGCTCCCAATGCATACCAAGACAAAGGAAGGTATGAACTGAAAGCTAATTTACACAGAGCCAATTAAATTAGAGAATAAGTAAGCTGTGGTGGCCTCATAGTAAGAAAATTGAAACCATGCATGGCTGGAGCATCCAGCAGGATAAATATGACTCGTATCAACATCATCACTGATCTGCACACTGTGGGGTGCTCATGATGGCTTCAGACGGGTTGCGGTAGGATGGACTATACCAGATTTTCTGTAATGCCCGGCAGCACAAAGCTTTCTATTCAAAGCCTTTAAAAACAGATTTGAACCAGCAAGGTGAGTTCACACCAGATCGGCCCTTTGTGTTGTGTGGACACGGTGTGTCTGCTCCAGGAGCCAGTACTCTTGGGTGGGATTTACTGTTCCTCTGGTGGGATTTGCTGTTCCTCCGAGCAAGCTCCCCGAGGGGCAGCACCAGGCACATTTACAGAGGGACCTCATGGAAACATCAACGGAGCTTAAAATCTTCTGGCACGTAGCATTCCCACACAGCAGTGCATGACATTAATGGGAACTTGGCCACCGATTTCAAGAAAAAGAAGCTTGAAAATGAATTAGAGGGATGGGGGAACCCCTACAACCAGGCAACACGGTGCAGCTGCACAGACCTCCGTGGCAGTCACCTTGCTGCCCAGGTATTTGGCTCCAGCTGCTAAGCAGGTCATAAATATCTGGTGATTATTTTGGCCCCTGGAGCCCCATTAATGCTTTCGCAGTTTGTGTTCACCATTTTGGGTGTCACACTCAGGTCTCAGTTTTAGGGCAGCACGCTGGCATGAATGGGGAAAGGGTGGATTCATTTTAATCAGGCACCAAAAATCAAATTCCAAATGAAAATACAGATACCGATGAATACTTTTGCCCATGTATAACATGGGAAAATACTGTATTGTTCCATAAAGGCAGGAGACTCTTTTTTTTTTTTCTCTCTTTCCCAAATGCAAAAGCAGCAAAGCATTTTTCAGTAAGAATCCAATTTTACAGGGAGGGAATAATATGTTACATAGTTGAATCACTTTGATGTCAGTTTTATTTTGCAATCACTTCATAAGATATTCATATAGCCTTTTACATTCCCTCAAAGTGTAGAAGTCTAGGCACAATACAATATTATCTTACTCTTTACCATAATGATGAACGATAATGAGAACACATAATAAGATTTTACTTGTGCCCAAAGAAAAATCTGAGACGAATTTTGCAGATCAAATTAATATTATAAACCAGTACAATTTATCAAAATAATATGGCTTTTCTTCTCTGAATCTATTGCAAATCACAATGTCTGCAGCCAATTCATGGTGAACTAATAGAGTTTGATGGACTTTTTTGGTAAAATCTCTATGAAAAATCCTTGGTTGATAAAAGTAAAAAAAAAAATATACTCTCCCTTTTCCACTCCTGTCCATCACATTTATACAACATAAAAGGTCTGTTATTTGAAAGCTAGGTTGTGGCTGTCATATAGTGATGCTGTTTACTGTTGGAAACCCAGCCTAGTCCAAGGCTGAAGTATTTTTGTTCAGGTTCCTCAGAAACTAACAGATAATACTTGATTTCTCTCTGAAATTTGTATGTGCATGGAACATGGATTATAGCATAATGCTTGCAGTATACATTGTTACATCTTTTTAATTTAGATTCTGGTTACTGCTCTATTCCTACATTTAACATGTAGCCTAAAAGTAAATTCATAAAGCATGGAATAGTGAAAAAACCCTGTTAGAAACTGAGAGTGGAAAGGTCATCTTTGGTGTCTGATCCAGCATCTTCACCACATTTTTATTTGGTTTTAGATAGGTCAAGACTGGTCTTCCTAAAGCACTTTTGTTGGAACGCCGTTTCTGGTAGCAGTTAGTACTGGGCAGGTTTTCTTTCTTGGGACACATATGATATGAATGAAACCAAATTATTTAAGCATATAAACAGCATTGCCCATATCAGACTGAAAAAACCTTAATAAATGACATAAATCAGACTGAATAAATCTGGAAACTGAGAATGCAGGGGCTGTCCAGTGCAGACCCCACTTTTCTGCAGGGGAGGGAGGGAGGGAGAGCAGGGATATTTTCGTACCACAGGGAAGCATGCAAACCTTTTGTTCGCATGTGCTGTATCTACACAGTTGCAGAGATGATCCCTCTTCCCCTAAGTCATCCGTAACGCAGCACGGCCTTGGTCACGAGCCAAAAAAGGGCTTTGCCAGACACTCAGCCAGGCACTAGATGACAGGAACTACCTGCACCGAGGGGCTTTGTTTGGTCCTGCTGCCGTCACGGAGCAGATTAATGGGAGAAAAAGGAGTGGAAAGAAGCTCTCACTCCGGCAGCTGCACCCCCAGGAGCAGCCCCTCGCACACGCGTGGCGCCTGGAAGAGAAACGTGCTGGGAAAGGGGAGCGCTGTGGTGGGACCGCGACCTGCAGCGATGCAGGGGGTGGCCGGAGGAGGTGGCTGCGGGAGCAGGGCGTCGCATTTCATCACCCACTGCAGCCTGCAGAAGTTACTGGGGTTTGCCTACTCATAGTAGTTGTACATAAAGCACAATTTCTGTAATTTTTAATATTTTTTTTTTCCTCCTGCTATTTCTGTCCTCTTTCATCATGGATAAATTAGCATGAAGGAAGCTGATGGGGCTAATTAGTTCCAAGCAGTGTTAATTTCTTTGCTTGGAACTATTTGTTACCCAGTCAGATTGCTCCATTTTTGCAGCTTACATTTTAAAACCTCTTCATTAATAGCACCTAATCCTTTATTTCTTTTTTTTTTTTTTTTTCTTTTTGATGCTATAGGGAAAACATAATTCCACGTAATTGGGAC